>CALNVZ010001215.1:80750-101430 GCA_940671915.1 Paracentrotus lividus
TTGTCGATTGCAAATATACCCATACTATGGCCCTAGTTCTGTGAATTTACTTCTTGTATTTAACATTTTTGGTTTTCTAGCATAGTGCATAAGGGCGATTCCATACTGTTGTTGTTTTTGTCTCTTTGTTTTCTCTGTTTTTTTTTTGTGTCCCGTACGACACACTACTATTTTCCATTTCAATTGTAAATGATGCGTAATCAAATCACTTTAAGTGTTGGTTCTTGTGCCCCTTCTTGTACTACTCGAGGATCACCATCAATCAAGAAAATAATCTTTTATTTTCATACCAAAAAAATGTAAAATGTTGTCAAAATGTCCCGTACAACACAGCATGGAATCGCCCATGTATATATATTCAAAATGGTTTAGACAGAAAATTAAACGAAAGTGGGTTTCAATTGTAATTTTTATTCTTATATGGCGTCCGATTTCAAATTATTATGCACGCTCGTACTCGTGTCCAGCTCAGCGAGCAGACGACATAATTTGTGTGACGTATGGTACGAGCGTGACCGCAGACCAATCACAGCGCTCCATTTACGGTCGCCGGGTTCTTGGTAACCTTCGCTATTTTTTGATAGAAAATATATCTGCATCGTCTTACATCTGCCTTGATCCTGACTGGTACCAAGAATGAATTTCCACATGGTTTCTTGTGAATATTGCTGGAGAGTTAGCGCTCACAATGAGCTAAAAAAATTTGGTAGGCCAGATCGTTAACTTATCTTTTTTTGCCTTTTTTCATCACTAAAGTTTTCTTAACCGCGACCAATTTACAAACGTACATTTCGAAATGTTTTCTCAATCTAACCCCTTAGATAATGTAAGAATGGATAATTTGACTATTGAAAAATAATACCCAAAAATGGTTAAAATCCATGCAGAAATGAGCGATCAGCGCCAGTTCCATTACCCCTTCTGCCTCATGAATTATTCATAAACCGTTTCGGCGATGAATACGTTTTTCGTATTAAGCGTCTTTCAAGACGCTGCCGGTCTAACTGTTATTGTTAAACATTTTGGCCTTCGCCCGTTAAGAAAAAATTAGCATAATATCCGCCTATAATAGGATTTGGTCGGAATTTTGCTTAAAATATGTTTTTTCTGTCGATTTTTTTTTTTCACTTTTGTTTATATGTTTGCCTTGCGGTGGGGGGGGGCCGTGTATCCGCACTGCCCCAACCCCGTTACTCCTATGCATTAGCCATTCCTTTTTCAGTAACCTCCACCTTTAACTTTGGGCATGTTTGGGGGCAGCCACAGACCGCCCCTCACCCTCCTTTCCAGCAACTCCCATTCCGAAGAATTACATACATTCATGGCCCCGAAGGCCCGCCATTGTTTTTATCCTGGCAGTGATGACCCGTTCGTAGATGTCTCTTCCTTCTCGCTCCCTCGAATCTTTGTCTCCATTGTCCATAACCCCCCCCTCGAAAAAATAGAAATAAATAAACAAATATAATATACCAATCAATCAATCAATATAAATATAATAATAATAATAATAATAAGTTACATTTATATAGCGCTTAATACATATATCCACCTTTGGTGTTTCTAAGCGCTTTTAGTGTTAATGATTTATTACCCGCTTAGCAGGCTACCCCGAAAGGTGCTCACAGCATTCAAGGAATTGCTTCCTACCGGTACCCATTCACCTCACTTGGGTCAAGTACGGCACATTTGCAGGTCGACACCTTGCCGAAGGATGCTAGTGGTATTGACGGGATAAGTCCCCTGACTTATCCACTCGACCACACCACTCCCGCTATTTTTATAGATTAGGGGAGACCGGGGATGGAAGTTACACGGGTCAGTTGTTACAGTTCTCAGTGTGTTAAGCTGGAACACGAGAGGATGTGCTAACTGGCATCTATGTACAGCCTACGAATAGCTGTGATGAACTGCCGGTCGTGAGGTTTCTCCGTTGTTTTATTAAAAAGTAAATCAACAAAAACAATTTTTTACAGTTCAAAGTAAATTTTTGACAAAATTTGAAATTTGTAATAGCTCTAACAACTAAAGGCACATGATAATAGTCTGGTATTGTAAATATAGTACATGTATGTCACTAATATACCCCCTAGCCATGCCCTGTAATTCTTCCTAATGGCTGTGCTACAGTTGATTTTTGTGTGAAAAATCGCACATGGGGTAGGTTGTTACAACAACCTACCTCATGTCGATGTAACAACTTACCCCAATTACATTACATATGTAAAATTACATTTTGTCTCAATTTTCAGGTGTTAATATTTTTATTTTTTATTATTACTTTTGTCTATTCTAGAGCTCTACTGATCTAACTGTTAACGATGCCAAGAAACTGGAAAGTTGAAACAAAAGTATGGTATAAGAGATTTACACATTGTCAACTGACCCCGTATGTTTACATATTGTAACAATTTACCTCGTATGGTGTAACAACCTACCCCGTATACGGGGTAAGTTGTTACAAAAAATGTCTTCACTATTAAACCTGGTGTATAGTCTTGGTAGCAAAAAAGGAATTGGCACAAAACCGATCAAATGTAGTTACATGTTGTCCACATTGCACTAAAAGGTATGTGTGAGAGATCTTGTGACATTCCTTTCAATATTTCCGATGAATTTCACTTATAAAGTTTGAATATAGCGCAATCCAACTGGCGTTTAGACCTCTGCTGACAGATTCGCACGCCCGAGGCTACGGCGTGAATTAGTGCGAACGATCCGTGTGTAACACCCACACAAGAGAATCCCCATTGGTTTTCCACGTGAGCGCTAACCTGTGACGGGTCCCCGACTGTCACGATGTGACATGAACTTTCTTTAATTCCAGTCTCTAGCAACCAATCCAGGTGGTAGATAATAAAAGGAATTTGGGTCGCTGACTCCAAGTTTAGCTCCAGAGCCAGAGTCAATAAACTTTTGCCTTTTATTAGTGATCAAACCCACTGAAGTGTAATGAATAGAATCTGACTTTGACTTTGACTGCTATCTTAGGTCATGAGCATTAGGTCATTTAACTTTGTATCTTTAGTTGAGTTAGGTGGGGCTCTCAAATTCTACAGGTGTTTGTTTTTGTGTATGAGAGGAAAAGACTGTTGAGAATGTTGAAGTTGGGAGTTTTGAATAGTGGAATTAAAGCTTGGATGGATAAGTAATTTTAATTGGATATTTTTTAGCATGGAACAGTGAGCAAAGGAATATTAAGAATGTTAATGAGTTTATCTTTGTGAGAGTCAGGATGGAGTGGTGTTTGAGTAAAACCAAATCAGATATCGTTTGATTCTCGGGAGAGGAAGACCCTTCCTTACTAGGTCTTCGCTCAGAGTGTGAGGGTGTGGTTCTCGTAGGCCATTGCTTTGGGTGAATGTTGCAGGCTGTGTAGTGCAGGCACGGTTAAGTCTAAATCCCCATCGTCGGCAGGCTGGTTCCAGGCAGCACAGGTCCGGTAAAGCCACCCACTGGCGTAAATCCCGGGGGGATGGGGGGGGGGATACATCCCCCCCAGATTTTGAGGAGGGGGGGATGGCCTGTACAAACATCCCCCCTCTTTTCAAGAAATAAATGAAGAAAAAAATACACTAGATAATTGTGTTATTGGTTAAAATAGCGCTTTCAATACTAAAAAATGTCTCTTTTTAACTCCAAAACCCCCAAATTTTTCCCACTCGGTCGCTATGCGACCTCGCATTAGGTATCAAACAGTTGCCTAAGTATAAACAAGTTGGATCCAATGCCCTCGTCTGGCCAGGGACAAACCTCAGGAAAGGGTGTTGTCGACAATCAAAAACATTAATTTAGTTGTGTGCGGGCTAGGTTGGTGGAGGGCTTGGGGCCTACAGCCCACAAAATTTTCATAGCAAAGATTGTTGATTAGTTTTCTGTCGCTGTTATTTAACAGAGTATGTAAAAAATGTATCTTCAAAATGGATACTAAATAGGGTCTATCATGCACATATAACCGAAACTTCGAGCTCAAAATTTTCGGCTCGCGCTTCGCGCTCGCCAATACTAAATAGGATCTATAATGCACAAATATCTCCAAGTTTGGGCTTAAAATTTTTGGTTCGCGCTCGTATTACTCTTTCCTTTTCTGATATGAACAAGGCGGCCATTAAGATTAGGCCTACATTCAAAGAGAAATTTTCTTCGTTACCGGCTCCCTTTCCGAATACATTTCTGTATTGGTCTATGCCTCTGATCTAAAGTGTCCCCCTTTCCAGAAAAAAAACGCCCTTTTTCCATCGTGACCCCACTTTAAAATCCGTTCCGCAACCTCTGCTATATGTTTGTTGTGTTGTTGTTGTTTTTTTCACCCTCGTATATATTATATAGGATGTACAATGCACAAGTATTTCAAATTTCAGCTTAAAATTTTCGGCTCGCGCTTCGCGCTCGCTGATACTGTAAGTAGGAACTATAATGCACATATATCTCCAATTTTTAGCTTAAAATTTTCGGCTCGCGCTTCGCGCTCGCATTATTTTTTCCATTATTAAAATGAACAGTAATCAATGCAGTCATAAGGTAAAAGCATACATCCAAAGAAAAATTTTCTTCACACCCCTCCTTCTCAAATCCGTATGGGTATTAAAAACGTTCATTGTGTACACTAGTGCTTTTATGTCAAACAAGATAGCGACAAGTTGGAATTTTTTCGTTCATCCCCCCCACTCCTCGACTTGGATTTACGCCGCTGAAGCCACCACATCTGCCCTCACCTCATCAGGCACGATTGTTTGAAAGAACTGTAAGTTTGCTATTTTATTGGTATAATTAATTATTGTAATTTGAAGCAAAGCATAGGATTGTTAAGGAATACAAAATGATTTTGCTAGTTGATTAAATTGATATTGGACTAAATGCTTTGCTGTATTTTATAGAAGGAATATTTCATAAATGCAAACTTTGTGAAATTAAACACAGGAGAAATAGACTAAACATGAAATATTACTATAAAGATGAAGTAATGAAATGTTGCTTAATGAGTTGTATTTATAATGTGAAAGGATTGTCAGTTCATACTTTGCGTTATGCTATTTTCAAGATTATGAGCTGATTGATAAATATGTGATTCATGTATATAAGATTAATAGCCATGATCAGTATTGCTATGATATAATTGATGTAAGCATTGTATTAGATTGAGAAGTGGTCATTTCATTAGAAAAGAGAGGTTTTCCCTTTGCTTATTTACAGATGAAAGATAATGTATTTCTTTTGGCATTACGGATAAAAGATACCGTATTATTTACAACTTTACCGTAAAATTCTCTAGTATGAGGGATCGTAATGAATACTGTAAATTGTGATATTACTGGACCTTGTCTATTAGAGATGGTTGTTTATTTAATCTCTTTAGGGACGAGCTGGGCTTTGCTTTGTCTTGGCTCTCATACTTCAACGTAGAAGCTTATGCTTTGTCTTGGAAGCCTTACTTCAACGCCAAGGCTTATGCTTCGTCTCTGGAAGCTCTCGTACTTCATCACGAACTTGGAGTTCGTTACTTCATCGATCATCATAGGCGTAGCTTGTGATTCATCGTAGCAGTCTGGGACTGTGTGTTCTCAACCCTCATTATTTCGTCCGTGAATCCGGACTGGTTTTTCGTCAAGAGTTCGCTCGCTAACTTCGCGTCGTCGAATCTACCGCAGCTCGCTCATATAGACGACGATATTCTTCGGGCCAACGATAGTCATTGTCGACATCAACGGGGTCCTTATTTTGAACTCTTAAACTGTAAACAGATTATATACTACGGTCCAGTGTAGGTATTTAAAGAGTATAAACCCTCTTTTGGAGAAACATAATTGTTAGAATTTATAACCAAAATATTGTTGAATTTTGGATATCAAATTATTAGGCCTTTAATAAACAAAAAGATAACAGAACTCTGATCAGATACAATTATTGCAAGAAATTCATTATTTATCAGTTCATGCTGATGTTAATTGATATAGATACATTGATGCTATTGTTGATATGCATTTAATTCATGATTTAATTTTGATTATTCAATTTCTTTTATTATATGTACATTTATTGAGCTGGTCGCTCTGAATTAAATTTATGTTACATGATATATAGATATTGAATGCTAGTGTGATTATTTGCCAGTGTTAACTACTTTCGTTTCAAACAGAACCAAATCTATTACCAGACTGGGAATTTCAGTCCCAAGATCTGACACCGACTTATCTTTTTTATCCTTATATTATGAAATAAAGACACTAAAACGAGATTTCAAGTACTATAATTTGCTTTATTATAGTTATTGGATTCAATCTATCATAATTTATCTTAATGTGAATCAAAATAATTTTTTCTTTCTCCCGAAACTATACACCAGCTTTAAACTGTAGTTAATTAGTGTTTACATGTTTTCAAGTTTTATATGCCTCAGGTTTTAGCAAACATAATAGGCTAAATACAGACCAAAGATGGAGTGCGTGAGTTCTTTCACTAGAATTATCTGGCCCAGAATGTGAATTTTGCAACGTCCATCCCCGGTCTCCCCTAGTGATGAATGCCCGGCTTAGCATCAACAGTGACTGATCCACCTTTCATTCACTGTTGTTGCTAAGCCGGGCATTCGTAGCCACACATTCACAGTTGTTGCTAAGCCGGGCATTCATCAGCAATCTATAAGAATAGAGTCCATCCACTAAAAATAACATGCGCATTGCGAAAAAGGACATTATCTATACACAACAAAAAAAGTAAGTCCCCCCTTAATCAAAATGATGTAACTTTTGATCCAAGAGGATTTTTACGAATTTTATTACATGTGCTTGTAGGTAATTTTATCAGCTTCCATTTTAGTGAATTTTACTGAAATTCGTTAAGTCATGCTTCAATGAGCACAGTTAAAAGGCAAAAATGTCACTTTTCGAAAGTCACAAGGTTAGTTTCATAACTTTAATTCAATAATAGTGGAACAAATTGAAGCTCTTTAACAAAAGATTTGTTCAGAAGGGTTTTTGCACTTAATTTCTAACAAACGAAATGACTTTTGCATTAAATTTCACGGTTGGATGAACATGAGGTAAAATTTGTAAAAACTGCATTTTTTACAAATTTTACTTTTAAAAATTATTTATTATGAAGGAATATGCAATCTGGAAGAGTATTTTAAACAATATCCATCAATTCACGGTTGAATGAACACTGAATAAGAACAAAAAAGGATATTTTCAAATTTCTTAGGTAAGTATTGTTCCGTTTTGTGTAATAAAATCATTTTATCAACATTTTTTTTGTGATATGTGTGTCAAATAATTTTTCGAATGATGCTATGGCATTTTATTAAAAATTCACGCTTCAATGAACACGTGATACGTGAAAAGCCATTTTTTTTTCGTTTGCGGACTAAAATTAAATCGCTTACTTTCGATAATTGTCACAGACCTTCTTGGATAGTTCATTTGATTCGAGTTTCACGAAAATTCCAGTGTTTTATGTTTCAGTGAGCAGAAGTTATTAGAAAAATATGAAAATAAGAAAGAATTTCAGAGCTTTGGCCCCACCCCGTGCCTTATCAGATTCTCAATTTAGCGTTTGTTCCTGTTAGTTAACACCACCCTAAAGTTGTGTGCCAAGTTTCGTGAAAAAAAAACTCCCAGTAGAATTAACAAAAATCATAAATGAAATTAAGCCGAATTTCAATTTTGTTAAAATTTTGATTTCCTCTCCATTGACATTGTGTACAATCTCGAAGAAAAAAAACAAGCCCCAATCAACATGCTGGAACTTTTTAACAAAAAGGTGTTGAGTAATATTGTTTGGCGGTTATGTTTATAAACTCATCGACTAACGTATATGCGAAAATGAGATAAAACCTTTGTGTCATGCATGAATAAACATACGTTAAAGGCAAAATTGTCTTTACAGAAGTCACAAAAGTCACCTTGAAAGTGTACTCACTCGTCCATGACACGACGAATAGTGCTCATTTTCTCACAAAATGTGTTGATGATGTTGATGATAATATCTGATGTCAATTCTTTGAATAGAATTATTGGATTTTACCATTTTTGTAGGCCTGAACATAATTCTTAAAATTTTGCTCACTCATCCATGAAAAATAGTGAAAAGTATCGGGATTGGTGTTGGATGATCAAATTTTCCATGATAAATCCACCAAAACAATTAAAAGACAAGGTAAAAAGAAAATTTACAAAATTGTTATTTTTACAGCCTCCAAAATGACCCTCGTGACTTTTGAAAATGTCCATTTTTGCTTTAAACGTTGATCACTCATGCATGTCTCAAGGGATCGATGTCATTTTTTCACCGAAGGTACTCGATAAATGGATAAAACTTCCCTTCAAATTATTGCACTCAAAACAAGCTCGTTCAAAAGTTACATTGTTTTGATTAGGGAGGGGGGGGGGACTAACTTTTTTTGTTGTGTATATTATGTGCATTATCTGATTGCGAATTCAATTTTACGTGTAAACCGAGAAGATGCAGATTCGATATACGCCGTATAACAGTCCCGCCGCGTAGAATAGTAGATTTTGATCATGGTGACGGCCCAGCAAGCACAGAACGTTTTCAGAACGTTTTCAAAACGTCCTTTTTAGGTCCTGTACGTCTTCGTCCTAAATGAACGTTTGAAAAACGTTTTTTGGACGTTACAAAATTAAACGTTTTGTATAGGACGTTTACAAAACGTTTGTTATAGGACGTTTACAGAACGTTTGATATAGGACCTTTACAAAACGTTTGTGGACGTTTTGTACATAACGTTTAAAGAACGTTTTATATACGTCCAGTTCAATAAATCGGTCAACTTAGAATTTTTTAAAACAAATACCAGAAGTGATCATTATGTTTTCTACGTGCAACTAAATAATAACAAATAAAAACACAAATCACTAAAGTACTACAGTCTGTGTCAAATAAAATGGTACAGTTGGAAAACATTTTTTATAGTATGAAAATCAATCACATCCTGGTATTATTTCGTATTTTCATAAAGCAGGAACATCAGACTTTCTTCGGCAATTTTTTTCATCACATTTGGTGCTGTATTTTTTGAGATATGACTATTTAACTGCAATCAAGAAAAGTCCATTTTTCCCACGCCGTCCCATGCCTTTGTGTAGGTTTCTCATAATGGCCATGAATTTAGCGCTCCAGAACAATAGGAGTGCGTAATTTTGATTTGTTCCTCGTCGCACAAAATTTAGCATAACTTTTGTTTTACGAAAGCAAATTATACAGAACAAAGATCATCAGCAAAGGAAAATCTTTTGACTTTAATTTGGTACCACATACACATATTATATGAAACGATTTCGCACCTAAATTATTTTTCCCCGACTGTACCATTTTTTTTTACACAGACTGTATAGGCGATTTCTATATTGAAAGTGAAATTTGTTTGTTTCATTATATATGTGTACACGATTCATAAAAATAAAACAATTAAAAAAAAACCATGACAATAACATATTTTTAATGATTTTACATACTCAATTTTATGACCGATAATTTCAAATCATTTCATATCCGGTGATCTTTACACATCAACGAACGAGGCCGCGTGCCGAGGATTGATCGATGACGTCATCCCAGCAAACACAGAACATTTTCAGAACGTTACAAAATGTAACGATTTATCAACACGTTCACAAAACGTTTTAATTGAACCTTATAATAAGACTTATTTTATTAAACGTTTTTTATACGTCCAAATGGGACCTTATGCAAATGGGAAGGTGATTAGCATATAATTTGTTAGACATATCGAAATAAATGTGTTTATTGAAATTATTTCCATTTAACAGTAATAAATTCATTCTTTGGTGTTTCACTTTATTGTAATATTGTTCTGAAACACACATAAATATAGAAAAAAATCATTCAGAATTGGAATGTACTAACATAACAAATAAAGTAATAAATAACCATCACAAACAATACTTTCAATAAACTATAAATGTTATGGAGCATCGTGCTTGTTAAATCCTAATGAAATCCAATAAAGTCTGCTTTTAAGCATGATTTAGGTTGGAGACACTTCACTGTTAAGTGCAATTCCACAAACGGTGGCCAAGGGTTAGAGGTGCATGAATCATATTTGTATTTATTATATTGTTTACACAAGATTTTAAGAGGTTTCCAAAGGTCTTTTAAAAGGTTTTCTAGACGTTTTTAAAACCTTTTTTAGTACATTTCAAGGTTTTAAAAACGTTTTAAAAACGTTTTAAGAACGTTCCAAACATTTTTAAAGGTTTTCTGCATGTTCTAACAACGTCCATAATATATTTAAAACGTTTTCAAAAGGTTTTTTTTACGTGTTCGAGCTTCCGAAAGGTTTTTAAAGGTTTTTTATTGGTTCTTTTAACGTTTATAAAACGTTTTTAAAACGTCCAATAAAACGTTTTTAAAACGTCTAAAACCTACTATATTTAAAACGTCTTCAAAAGGTTTTTTTACGTCTCGAGCTTCCGAAAGGTTTTTAAAGGTTTTTTATTGGTTCTTTTAACGTTTATAAAACGCTTTTAAAACGTCCAATAAAACGTTTTTAAAACGTCTAAAGCCTACCACATTTTGACGTCCATAAAACGTTTTCACATAACGTCCAAAAAACCAACTTGGAACGTTTTAAAAACGTTTTTAAAACCTCCGTTTGTTAGTTGGGGGTCTCCTTCATGTGAGTACTCGTTTTTAATTCCTAATTAAGTTACGGTTAATTTCATGAACATCGCCTATTATTTGCACATAGATTGATGTTTTGTAACACGCGAAACAAATTTTATTTTGCCAAATTAATGAATAAAAGTGTATGCTTTACAATGATCATAACAATCTCACTAAATTATGAAAATTGAATTCTAAATCTAATTATAAATTTATGTGTCACTTTTCTTTTTAGATTAATTGTATCTGGATGAACTGTTTTTCTTTGGCGTCCCTGACAAGCCTGTGAAGCTAAATTAAGCTAATCTGTCATGCTAGTCGGTCAAGACGAAACCGTGCAGGTGGTTTTTTTTTTTTTTTGCCTTCGGCCATCAAATAGTCATCATGTATTATCCATAGGGGTAAGGTTGGAGGTCAATCGGCCGCTCGTCTATTTTTACTTCGCTTTTTTTTTTTTTTTTTTTGCTAGGGGGGGGGGGGGGGTGGGACGACTAGCTTTCTTGAAAGCTAGCCGTCGTGACCGAAATAGCATTAAACTAGTCCTGGACGACTAACTTGAGGACTACCTTTCAAGCTTGTCCGTACAGACGGACGAGCTTTAAAGCTAGTCCATGATATCCGGGTTGTGTTGAAAGAAACATAGTCCGTCGTGACTGACTTTAAAGCTAGTCAGTCTGGGCATCACTACTGGTAGACCGACTAGCTTTTAAAAGCTAGTCGGTCTACCCGTTTAGGTTTTCAGTGCAAGAACCCGAAAAGAATAAACGCACAACTAGTTGTATTGATCTGATACGTAATAAAAGATAAACCAGTTTTACACTCTACGAAAAAAGGGTTCCATTGAACACCTTTAAGGGGGGGGGGGGGGTTATAAGAAAATTGTTACACTTCTATTTGGTTCATTTCTGAAGAAATTAAACTAAATAACCCTCCACAACCATATATCAATAAAGAGAGGTAATAATGTATCAAGGAATCTTATGGAAGAACAAAAATCACCAAAAATGCGTAATTAGCATAATCTATGCAAATTAGCCCATTTTTCCCGAAACAAGATCTACTGAATACCTTGCACTCAAATAAATCAATTTTGTGCAAAGATGTTTTCTAAACATATGTCTGGGGAATAAATGGATTGGAATTTCAAATATTTTTAAATGTATTTTTTCGTTTGTATTTTATTGGGTTTTTTTTTTTTAAATATATATTCATGACATTATTACCAGAAAACTTTGTTTTTGCAAAAAAAAAAGAAAAGAGCTAATTTACATAAATTATGCTAATTACGAATTTTTGATGATTTTTTTTTTTCGTCCTTCGGATTCCTTGATACATAACCTTTCAACTGATATATGGTTTTGGAGGGTAATTTCTTTTAATTTCTTCAGAAATGAGCCAAATAGAAGTGTCACAATTTGCCTATATCCCCCCGTTAATGTAGCTCAAAGTGCCACAACAGTGACACTATTTTGGGTTCCAATTAGCACCTTTCAGTAGAAAGAAAAAAGTGCCCGTGACCACCTCATGGATTTAGATGTATTGTTAAGCACCATTTCATGTCAATTAAGAAAGTAAAATAAAAACTTACCAACGCCATTTGAATATGGATGAAGAGGATCAGCTTTAAAGCATCCTGTCTGCAAACGATGTGAAATCGTCCCAAAATAATCTAAAGAATAGAAATGTAGGAAAATTGACAAAGATTCCAGTCTCGCAAAAAGAATGTGTTTTGATTTTTGTTTGTTTTCATTTAATTTGAGAGCTTAAATTTTAACTTGCCTCCCATTAAAAAAAAAGATATTAGGCCAATGTAAGTTTACACTCTAAATATATTTAAGTTGTGCTTTCAATATTCTTTTTGGGACGCACTGTATAAAAAAAAAACAATGCAAAGTCATCGCAATCATTAAAAGGTCGATTGGAAGTTATATCAGTTTACATTCAAATATAATTTAATTTACCTTGTATGTCATAACGACCGATTTTCAAAACAGCATCATCAAGTCTGCATCTTTTCTCGTAGTTACTACAAACTGATTCACAGATCCATTCAGTAATCATTTTCCATGTATCAAATAAAAAATGATGGTTGTGGATGACGATGTCGTATATCCCTTTGTCGGTTAATTCAAATGTCTGGGCCAGTCTTCTACAGTGTCTACCAGTAAGCCTATAAACGAATTTGCTTGTGTTTTTCTCGTCTATCGGTAACTGGAATTTGCTTGGCACTAATATTGAAAAGAAAAGAAAATCATTAAATGAACATGGGTGATATATCTATTTGAAATATCAATATGAAATGGCAAATATATTAAGGGGTTAATTGGAAGATGTTGAAAGTCAAAGAAGAAGGAAATGTTATCTCCAGACCTTGTTTCATATTTCACCAGATTATTACAAAAACGGGTCAGTTTTACTACAAACTGATTCACAGATCCATTCAGTAATCATTTCCCATGTATCAAATAAAAAATGATGGTTGTGGATGACGATGTCGTATCTCCCTTTGTCGGTTAATCGCTATTCTGATTTTTTGAGAAAAAAAAAAATCTTCTTTCCCCCTTAAAAAACAACAAAAACAAACATGATTTAAAACAAAAAACATCATTAATAAACTAATTTGCTTTAGTAGTTTCCGTCAGCTTTCATATTGATATAAATAAAAGACTATACTAATTTATATGTACATGTATCTTGATGAAATTTGGTGAAATCTATTAATATGAAATGTTCCATTGATTGTATACAGATTGTGTTACACCTATTGAACTTATTTTTTATATCTATGTTAAAACACGACACAAAGTTCCATAATTCATAATTTTATGTAGAAGGTATTTTTGTTTTCTTATACCCATTTCTCTCAGGGTTTTGCTCGTGAACGTACTTGTACTAGCCTATATCACCAAATTTACCTGTGAAAAAAGTCTGTGCTACTAATTTGTATCCAACTCTCTCAAGGGCTAAGCTCAGTGAGACAAAAGGGCTTGATTCTATAGGCTCTCTCTGCCAGCTTTCCAATTCAGCTGTAGCATCTTTGACGACTTCAACCATCTTTTTAGTGCCCCACGTATCCTTTGGGGCTCGGCCTGGCATCAGCTCACACATGAACTTATTTATCCCGTCACTATTTCGGATATGCCATACAATGTGCTCCAAAGTGTCTTGAGGGACATTTCTATATGCATATTTCCTTTTATCTGCAATAAATGCGACAAAGTAATGCACAACTATATTATTTATTTTGAAAGAGTCTATGACGAGAGTATTTATTTTCACATGATAAAAATATATTTTTCAAAGATAATCAAACAATGAGTTATGAAAATCTGTTATGGAATGCTTATTTACAGTATTTTGGGTGGATATGCTTTCACGTAAATGATACAGCATCATTTACAGCATCACGTAAATGATGATGTAAATGATGTGCATGTATATGATGTGTATTCAAATTAATTGTAGATATAATAATCGTTACCAGCATCACAATTACTCATTGTATTGATGAACAATTGAATAATAAATGAAAAAGCTACTGATCAACAATACAACAATACCATTACCGGATATGGATTTCCACGCTTCGTCATATTGAACTTTCTTCAAAGCTTTTTCCAATGTCTGTGATTGGTTTCCTCTTTGACCTTCTTTCCATTTGCACAAAGCTTGGTAAGCCTCAAACATCGTCAATCCACCCTTGATGTCGTCAAGATTCAACTCTATTAATGTATCCTTCAACATCTGCAAATCTCCCTCTTCACCATAGGAATGATCGATCAGTAGCCACAGTTCATAGAATGAAACCATCCCTGCAAGAAAATATTTTAGGTTTATTTAAACATCATCAAATTGATGAGTCTTTAGCAAATATATATGGCCTTGTGAAAATTTTAGGAATATACAATGATTATTGGCCTAAAGATCGGCTAAAGGTTTTAATTTCTACTTAGAAATGAGTGATAATAATCATGATTGTAATCATTACTAAATTGATAATGTGAGAAGAACTTTTTATTATTAACAGCATCAGATATAACATATAAAAGAAAAAACTTTTGATTGTTGAAAAGCCAAGTGAAACAATCAATCAAAACCCATGCAAAACACACACATACACAAACACAAAAGACAAAATATTTTGAAATTTGTACCTTTTCCTGATTTTTTTTAGAGGGTCATGAATTTGTGGCAATGAAATCAATTAGTATTAGTATTACCTTCGACATTTTCCTTTTTTTCAATCATTGGCAGCATTTCTTGGCATTCTTTTCCTGTAAACATAAATATGGGCAAAAATTCATTGATATAATTTTACTTTCCTGGAAAATTTTATAGGAATGGAATGAGTATTAATCTCCTATATGAACTTACAGACCTAGGTTGCGATTGCTAGAACGTAAACAAATTCATCAGTAGACTGAGTAAAGTCAATTTAAGAAATTATCAGATTTCAGTAAATTTTCTGTAATAAAACTTTAAGAATTGATTTTAAAAGGCTATACAGTGCATCCCAGAAAAAAGTATACCTAAATTTTAGGGCCTCATATAAGGAATTCATTAATCATGTGACCATATTTTTTATCTCATGTTAAAGAGTAACTCAAACTCTATTCAATGATACCAAATTTATGTCTGTGCTGTCACGAATGACCGTGTATTCATACTTTAAAAGAAAATCTGTGGAAAGTGCTTTGTGCCAAGTTCGGGTTATTCTGGGTTTAGCTAATTTCAACTTAACATTTGAGCTCCAACTCCTTCAACATGCCCACCTTCCCTCTCAATGCATCAATAGCATGTCTTGGACAGCTCGTCTGATCATGGCTGGGTTGTTGCGGAGGTTGTTTATTTCTTCGGTGCTGCGAGCTCGTAGTTGAGCAAGTTTAATGGGAGGACTTGTGAACACACGACTCTTAAGATGCCCCAAAGGAAAAAAGTCACAAGGGGTGAGATCGAGGGATCTTGGAGGCCATTCGTTATTGTGATTGAGCGCAATTATGCGATTACCAATGACCTGCCGAAGTCGATCTCGAACTGCTACACTCCGGTGTGCAGGGGGCACCATCCTCCTTGTTGCATATGATAGTATCTTCTGACTACAAAAACCCTCTGCTCTGTTGTTAGCTGCACCATTTTGGTTGCATGAGGTATCCTGACACTTGAAATCAATGGTTTACTTTATACCTCTAGGGCACTTGAAATTCAAGGAAGGACACAATGGAAGATCATCCAGGTGTTCACTGACATATACCAATGCAATTGAAAGAGAATTTCATCAAGATAGCATCCCAAGTAACTATTTATCCCTTGTGAATAACTCAGGAAGGCTTGCCTCAAACAATGAATGAATGATCAGGAAGCCAGGGTTTCATTAACAATATACCATGAATATAATCAACATTTTTGGTCAATTCTCTTGAGCTACATTTGGCATATATGCTTGCTTACTTAATGCAAACATTTATTTGAACTTTCATCCACTTTGCATCATTTTCAGGCTAAAACAAAAAAAAACATGAGGATTATTGAAATGAAAAGTTTACTTCCGAAAAACTTGGTACAAAGCACTTTCGACGGATTTTTTTTCCAAGTTCAAGTACTCAGTCATTCGTGACAGCATTGACATAAATTTGGTATCATCGAACAGAACATGAGTTACTCTTTAACATAAAATGAAAAATAAGGTCACATGATTTGAGAATTTCTAAAACGAGACCATCAAAGTTGGGTATACTTTTTTTTCTGGAAAGCACTGTATAAAGGTTCGGTGTATTCTTTTTTTTTAAATTCATTAGTTGATGTGCATAGTTCACAATTAAAAATCATAAAACGAGATAGCTGTTTTTCATGCTGCATCTTATGACTACCCACAATATATAGGCCCTACTTTTATAAAGAAATAAATTAATAATAAAAGATAAAAACTGTATATTATATATACATTATGAACTTAGATCAAATGAGTCGATAATTATTTAAATCTCTGAACCCAAGTTTTTCATCGCTTTCCAAATACCCTTCATACAAAACCAAACATCTCGTGTATACACATACGCACAAAAACAATGATATTGCCCACAGAGCGTTCCCAGTGACGTTATTATTCATCCATGTTGGTGGGCTAAACAATAGAAACATGTCCATCAAACCGTGATAAATCATTGTTTTTACAGTCTGGTGCACCGGTACCTTATCGCTCTATATGTATAGTACATGGTAAGTTGCATACGTGGCTTTTCCAGTATTTAGAATTATTAACATTAAGAAATCTGCATATCCTCATACATACATATAGGGGTTTTCACTAAATTGTAGTAGATTGTCAGACGCGGAAATGTGTATAAATAATGAGTATGAACAATGCGAACAGTGTTAAACCAATGATACGTTATCAATTCTATAATCACTAATAATGCCATAAGAGGAAACTTCTGACACCTCCAGAGAGATTATATATTTACATTGAAGTACTAAGTTATACATGTATGTACTGTGTATCTTTCTTTAAATTTATTTACTTTACAATTGAAGTGTTTGATTCCAAAAGGCGCTAATTCCACGTTTAATGAAAATTGAGTTAGTGGTACCCGTCCATTGTTCAGACGGTAATCCGTCTTTAACCAACATTGGAAACTTAGATTTAGACAGCAATTATTTTAAAATGTTCATTTAAATCTCAATTTCCCATAGACTCCTGTACAAAATATTGCAATCAAATGCCTTTTTCTCAGAAGTAACAAAAATGATTTTAGCGCCTTTTGGAATCAAACTCTTCAATTGGTAATGTTCCAATATTAATTATGACACTACCAAATTATTTGAATTTCGCATTCGGTCTTTCAAAGGATAAAAGGAGTTTTGATTATTGTATAACGTAAATAATGACGTTTAAAGCTTGGATAATTGTTCATTCATATCCTACACAACTTTGCAAATGTTATTATGTATCTCAGTTATTTTCTTATTCATATATGTCTTTTAATTCTGTACTTTTCCTCTTTTGTATTTTTGTTGACAAAACATACTTGATAATGTATAACTAAATTAGAAATAATTTAATGACAACAATAATAGGGTACATGCAGGTAATATGGGCCAGCAGGTAATATGGGCCACCTGAAGCAAATCATGTCGTGACCGTCGACCGGTGACCGATGACCGGTGTGAGCATCATAATGTTGTTCATATGAACTGCATACAAAAATATATCGTCGTGAGAGCATCTGATGGCGAAATTTCTCTGAGAAAATTGCTGAAAACCAACAAGGTACGTAAAACACACGGCATTTTTTTTACCCTGATGTAAAATTTGATATTTCACAGAATGTGGTGGTGAAAGAGTGTTTGAGGGGGTAACCTCAATTGTTTTGTATATTTAGTAAGCTTATAGTTTCATTTTGATCACACCAGCGTGTACAGGTCAATTTGTTGTGGTGAAGGGGTGCAATGTGGCATTGAATGCTTGCCTGCCACAGCAACATTAGTGCAGGTAATATGGGACATCCAAAATGGCGGAAATGATTCTGGGACTCAGTATTGGGATGAGGCATCAATCTCTTTGCTACGATTTTTGGGGTATATTCACAGTATATAATTAATATAAATAACTTATTGTAGGCCTATATTGACTTGTATAATGAAAATAATATTTAAATAATATTAAAAAAAGAAATAATATAAAAAATACAAAACAATGAAATATATAGTCAAAGTATTTACTGAAGGGTCTTATAATTTCAAATGATATCTTAAAGTTAATGATTTTCAAAATTTTAAACAAATTCCAGACATGGTAGAGTCATTGTAGTTTTTAAAACATACATTAAATACATGTGCCCATATTACCTGCACATGCAGGTAATATGGGCACTATGGTGACGTCAACATTTGAATATTGCAGACAGGGGAGTTGGTGATAATTGTTTTTCTTCACAATAAAAGTTAGAGCAATAGTTATTGATTCATATTAACAAACATTAAACTGAGTGTCATTTTGCAATTTTATGCAAATTAGGCAAATGAGCTTAGGGGGCCCATATTACCTGCATGTACCCTAATAATAAGGAAAACAAAAGCGCACACACCTTCCGATGACGCTAATGGCGCTAATTACTTGATGGTGTCAAATAAATTTAGTCCAATGCAATTCAACCCACAGTACAGAAGAAAATAAAAGAAATTAACATCATACCAACCTTTTCTGTGTTGAGATTTCCGATGTTTAAGATATACTATCAATGTAACACTAGCTACAATAACAATGCCAATAGCAACTGGTACGGCTATGGGGACAGAAAAAAGAACATTCAAGAAATAACTTTTATACAGTAACAAAAATTACAGTCTTGCAATGATAATTCAAAAGAAGTTGCAGATGGAAATAAAGTCTTTGTGATGTGAGGTAAGTCTCCAATAGACGCGTCGAATATATGTAATTGAAGACATTAATGTTTTAGTACACTGTTCGTCATATAGGTGGAATTTTTTTTTCAAGCTCCAGCGACATTATGTTGCTCCGGCTTGAATTTCTTGAATGTGTTTGCGACTGATTTCACTTTCAGGGCTCCTGGTTACATCTTCCCGGGGATTTTTTATTTGGTATTTTGATTGGGGTTAAATATTGGTTTTATTCACATCTACACCAGGGAAATCTTCCCTAAATTGCATTGTAAAATATTAGCCAAACATAAATCAAAATAAAATGTCATCTAAGTTACCATTTACTACCTTGTCATCAAGGCTAAACAGAAATCAGGGGAAAATTATAATAATTAAAGATTTTTTTTTTCTTTTGTTTTTGTGTGGTTGGTGAAAATCCGGGATATTTTATTCCACCTTTATGCTGAAAACAAAAGAAAAAACACCTTTGATTATTATAATTTTTCCCCTGATCAGATTGTGGGATGCACGATGGAAAGTTACATTTGACCCCACAAAGTCCAAAGCGATGGTGCTATCGAGAAAACGAAAACCATCATTTCCTGATCTTCTCCTCGGAAGTTCAAAAGGACTTTAAATAGGTGTCACAATCCTTGGTGTCACAATTTTTCAATAATTCAAAGAGAGCGGAACAGATACAGACACAGAAGAAAATAGTTGTTAAAAAGATCAAAGCGGAGATCCGTAGTTTAGGAGCGTGGCGTATGAGTGTTACGTCTATGCTTGGATTAAGCTCTCACCAACCATGCCAACTGTTTTGAGCCAACTTGACTTCAAGATTATGAGTGGAGACAGGGAAACGCCTAGAGAGAAACTAGCCTTCAAAATTCATGACAACACAGTTATGAATGGAATACACAGAAAGATTTTTTTAATGTAAACTGCATGCAGGGGTAAACAAACAACATTGTATATAATTTACAAAGTATGATTTTAAAATAAATGCTTTAATTGAATAGGTTTACCTCTGTTTTCGTATTTTGGAACACATGTAAAACCCTTACCAATTTTGATAACTTGGATCGTGATAGGGACACCGAGTTCTGTTGTCGTCATGGATGCGGGATCGAATCGAGTTGTGACATCATGCTCACTGGTCACTGAAACTGTTGCAGTCCTTTGGTCCAGTGATCCGGGAATATTGTACGCTACACAGACATATGGTTTATAGCTGGGAGTGGCTTGAGCATATATTGATTTGTTCTTAGTTCCATCGGTATTTGTCACTTCCAATGTCTTTGTGGGTGTATATTTTCGGGAGTCGTGTAGAAAAAACAGGTGGACGGTTGGAAAATATCGCTGAACAGTACAAGAGATGTTGATGGGATTGGATGTAGAGATAGTGCACTGTTCCTCAAACTCTCCAGTGCATTCGTTTATCACCGGATAAGGGTCCTCTGGCACAGCTTAATAATAAAAAGAATATCACAAAACATTTGCTACATTAAAAGCATGTCAAGAAAACATCCCTAGCTCAAAATGAAACCCACTATTTCAAGGTAACACAGCTACCTTTTGCCAGTGTTTCAAAATATCAAATATGGTTATAAATATATCTAAGGGTGGTATCTGGTTAGCTGAGAAAACATTATTTGACAAT
>CALNVZ010001216.1:0-22716 GCA_940671915.1 Paracentrotus lividus
AAAACAAAAGATTTTCCAAAATATTATCCTGATTAAACAGTCATTGTAATTTTCCCCTATTTCATTGTTTCTTCTAAGTTCTACATGTATTTTCAATCTCAGGTATGGCCTGGGCTTGGCGTAAACCCGTGCCTTTTGATGTTTGCGGACTGCAAGTGCAACTGGAGCCTTTCTTCTTGCATTTTAATATCAACATCAATCATTGAAAATTCATCTCTCTATCAGATGTGTAAAGTCCTTCACTTGTTTCCAGTGGTTTTTCTTGGGTGGGGATTATAGATCTAGGCCTACTTAATTAACAGCAGAAATAGTTATTAAAAGATTTTTTTTGTAAAGTCTGAAAGGTGGTGTAAAAATACAGATCTAGGCGTATTATAAGACAGCGATTATTAAATTGTCTTTGACAGTTAGATTGAAAAGACCAAGCTGATTTGAGGATTGTCTTGGAACAAGCAGGATATTTTGATACCGACTAGGGAGGTGCCAAACTGACCTGTATACAGTGCTGCAGATGGGCTGTAATTTATATCCCGGCTAGGGGGCAATTCATGTAGTGGAAAATATCCATCCCCCCCCCCTCTAATTTAAAGGACGTATTATTGAGTAAAACATGGGAATTAAACTATCTCCGGGTTGAAATGAGTACATTCCAATCAGAGCCTGAGGCGTGTTGCGTAATCTCTCAGGACAGGTGTCTAGAGTATATCCGGGGTATAATCTTCATGGGCGAGGACTAACTAACCAGAGAGTCCGAGTAAATCTAACCTAATGTTTTGTAGACTTTTTTTTTGAAAGTGGGAGCATGATACAAGTGCCTCTCTTTGAATTAACGAAGGAGACCCATGAGGAGTCTATGACTTGAGGCTCGGAGAATCTGAGCTGATGTGGCGCTTTGACTGACTGGATTCGGTCAAGCTCGTATGTTCGTGCTGCCGCATGTTAATCCCAGTAGTTGAACCTGATGCGTAAGCTCACTGTTCGATTGTGTACGATTATACGAGTCAGTGGAGCTCAGGAAAAACCGCATTCCCACAATCTCCGACCGCGATGGGCCTTTAAAACATTCAAAATTATGATACACTAGAGTACTGATGTGATTCAGTGAAAAATGGTCAATAAAACTTGTCTACATAAGTTAAAATTTGGAGATGTTTTATCATGCATGTAATAAACAATATGTGCCCTTTGAAAAGTAGTTTCATGAATACTTGTTTGCGAGAGCATAGGGACCAAAGAGAGAATCTAACTTTCTATTTCACTATATAAATATTACTTGTATGCCTTACTTCAATACATGGTTTAAGGTAACAAATTTGACTTTTTATTTTGCTATATGCAGTTTTCCAAAAAATAAGAGGCGAGGGTGAGCTTGGACTGCTTTTATTAGGACAGTGTTAATAGGCGTTAATTTTCTGGATTATCATTCAAGCTCGGGCCTATGGTGGGGTAGGTGTCGTTTGACCTTATTTTATTACTTTTTTTTTCTTATTTGGCCTGTTAATGAATTAATTATTTATGTGTTTTCTCCATTTGCAGGCTAATCCATGACAGACAGCGGTCACATTTTAATCAGTCCCATCTGAATGAGAGGCATTTAACGGAGCTGAAAGATTTCTGAATGAACACAGCTCTTCATGCATGACCCAACCAGACAAAGCTACATAAGATTTCAGGCTTGAAGTTCAGGTAGCTAGATTTGTGTCTTCATCATCTGACATTGACCCATATGAACGCATTCTAAATATATTCGAATTTCACTTTTAAGACTCACAATTTTAATAAAATTTTCTGTCTAATTCCAGACTCAACTGCATTTGTATTCTGGGTTTTAAAACTTAGAGGTAGTTGTCTCCTTTTCATAATTTGCGAAGAACTAATGCAACTTGGCTAACTTAGAATATGATCAACCTTATACTCTCTATTTGTCTTACTGTATGGGTTGGCTACATCAGTACATATGAAAGCGAAAATGACTACCAATGGTAGACCAGTAGTAGCCTTAGAGCGGTTTAGCTGGATAGATTGTGCAAATTTTGACTAAGCATGGAAATTTGTCACCAATGATGAGGTACATGCACACACGCTTCATTCTTTAAGATCGGGAGTAAGTCAGGTCGCCTCTTCGATGACCGTCACAGCTCAAGAGATCAATTGAGACTTGCGTAATGATCGAATGAATGATTTGAATATTGGACTGCGTAATTTTCTTTACATGGCATGATAAAATGAGGCAATGCATCGCATATGTTTATCGGTTATGTATCTCGATTCGCGAACGTCTCCGAGGACCGGTTTTTTCTGTACAGAGGACGTCTCAGAGAGGTTCCGGGACAATTAGTCAGAACTGTTATGAAAGCTTTAAAAACGAGTGCCGAGAATCTGTCTCCAATAGTTGGCGGGACTGTTCATGCCTACAATCTGAGACCCACAGTGACAAAATCTTCCACAAGTGACACAGTATCCTCTCAGACCTCTCAGAGCGTACCTCGCGACAAGTCTGAAAAACGTCTTCGCAAGCCGTTTCCAAACTGTCTCAGAATACTCCCATATTTGTGCCCTATATATAGTTTCTGCTATTCCCGCGACTCCATTGAAACTTCACAGGGAACTGAGGAGACGTCCTGGAAGTACATTTCAGGAGACCGCCTTTTGGCGAGGCAAGTTGTCAAGAACCGTTCCAATTAAGCCGTTTCCAAACCGTTCCAAAGTAATTTCTGCGAAGGAGATACCACCAGTAGTGATGTATAAACAGGGATTGTATTTTGAACTCTAAAACTCAAAGAAAGGTCAAGGCCTCTCGAACATCAAAATATTGAATTATCATGTGCGTATTGGTAAAGAGGACATGTGCTATAATGTAATGATTTTTATTTATTCTTTTGTATAAATGAGACCATTCCTTTCCAGAGCAACTGATACTCAATTACAGGTCCTACCTTTCACATCTGAGACGTAATTAAAAGGTTATGACCTCAAAATATAAAGATTATTCATATTTGCGCGTGTGGTTAATAAAATTGGGTATTCCATGTTTTACCAGATTTACGTATTTAGTCTGTTGCAGTTTCAATTTTTTGGCAACTTTAAGCAGTTGGTAGTTATCAACAAGTTTATACCCTTTGTTTTGCACCCTTGATGCATTTTGAGGCAGACAGGAGGGCTTTCAAATTACGGAATATTGTTATATTGACCACGTTATTATTATTATTAATACAATGGGTTGACCTAAGTCGAATGGTTGCCTAATAATACGTAATAGGCACGTGCACTCTATAAGGAAGACATATACGTTTGCCAGTACGATGGGCGAGGAATTGTCAGTACTTGATCATAGCGCCGTTCTCCTGGTCGAATCCGACTTGCATGAGCCACATGACATCCCAGTATTCGTCAACTAAAGGTGGGTGTTTTGGCAGAGACTGTAGCCGAAGGGGGTGGGAAGGGGCAGAACTCGATGTGTCACACTGAACCGATCAGGGTTTTAGTCCCTCGCAGGTGATATCCCTAAGAATTTAAACCCAACGGCTTGTTCTCGAGTCGGGTTCCACAGGGTTGGCTTATCCGTCGATGATAGTTATCCTCGGGGATAAGTTGAAGCTGGCCTAGATGAACTGGGAATAGTACAAATTGTTGTATGTAGCTGTGCGCAACTAGATTTATTTCCACGTAGCTATACGGAAAATTATTGTTCGTGTTGAGAGCATCTAGATGCCGAAATTTCTCTGAGAAAATTGCTGAAGACCAACAAGGTAGGTAAAACTTACGGCATCTTTTACCCAATGTAAAATTTGATATTCACAGAACGTGATGGTGAAAGAGAGTTGAGGGGGTAACCTAATTCATGTTTGTCATACTAGCGTGTTACAGGTCCAGAGTTGTTGTAGTGAAGGGAGCAATGCTGGCATTGAGGCTGAGTCTGACATAGCACATTAGTGCAGGTAAGTATGGCAGTTCCTAAAAAAAAAAAAAAAAAAAAGGGGGGGGGAGGGGGAGGGGGGGGAGGAAAAAAAAAAAAAGAAATGCGGAATGATTCTCAGTTACTTTAGTATAGGGATGACGGCCATCAATCTCTCTGCTACCAATTTTTATTCGGTATATTCCATCAGTATTAATATAAAATAACTATAAGCCTTTATTGATTGTATATGAAAAGAATATCAAAATAATATTAAAAAAATAATATGATACAAATACAGACAATTGAAATAATAGTGCAAAGAATTTACTAAAGGTCTTATAATTTCAAATATATTCTTGAAGTTAACGATTTTCGAACATTCTTAAGCAAATTCCAGACATATAGAGTCATATGTAGTTATTAAAAATACATTAAATACAATGCCCATATTACCTCGCACATGATGAGTAATTATGGGCACTTTTGGTGTATGACGTCAACATTTGCAACTGCAGCCAGGTGGGTTGTGATAATTATTTTTGTTCATAATAAGAGTAAGGCAGTAGTTATTGATTCATATAACAAAGATTAGACTGGTTAATGTATTCATAATTAGCAAATGATCGTTAGGGACCATATATACCTGCTGTCCTCTCTCACTCACGGAAACTATACGCTTGAGACTAATGTATGAGACCGTTTTGGAAACGGCTTGGATACGGTTTTGGAAACTTGTCACGGAGACTATCCGAAATGTCTCCAAGACGTCCCCTCAGTCCCTGGGAAGTTTCATGAGTCGCAGGAATCGCGGAAACTACATTAGAGACGGATTGGGACTACTTCGAGACAGTGTGGGAAACGGACTTTGAGGACAGGTTTTGACACTTGTCCGGAGACGCGTCCTGAGAGGTCTCCAAGATTCCTCGAGACTTGTGGAAGATTTGTCATGTGGTCTAGATTTTGTAACAGAAAGTGCTTGTGAGATTTTGGAGACAGATTGGACAACTTTTTAGTTTGAGACAGTTCTGAAAAAACAAAGTTCTTAAAAAACACAAGTTCTGAAAAACGACAAAACAAAGTCTCGGAGAACGTCTCTGGCGAATTGAGATACACCATAATTCTTGAGTTTAACATGAAATGCATGTTAACTCATTATTTATTCATGTATTCACAGATAAATTGATGCAAAAGTTACATATTTGATATGAAAGGTCATTGACCATCTTGGAGGTCAATCAGAGGTCAAAATCTGACTTACTCCCGATCGTTTATAATGAATGTGTATGGCATGTACTACCATTCTGTAAAAAATTTCATGCTTTAGTCAAAATTGCACAATTTCACAATTCGCCTAAAATTTGGCTAAACAGCTCTACTCAGGCCTCTAATCCTAGTCATGACATGAGTATACAGTGCATGCAGTAACGGACCACACACGAGCAATATAGCACACGGCGATCAGCGGGCATGTATTTTATGCGCTAACGGTCCAACGGTTCGCCACCCTATGGTATATTGTTCGAGGTTCGAAAAAAAGGAATGAATTTGTTAATTGCGAAGTATAATGACAATATCTCTACGAAGTTGGCGGAAGATTAGTCATTGATATTACTTACAATATTCCTCTTTAAAAGACTAGAAAAGTTAATATTTTTTGCCTGCAATGGCTACACACCTTTAAAGGGGAAGTTCACCTTTGGAACTTTTATTGGTCTTCAGAAAATGAAGAAAAATAAATAGAAATATTTGAAAGTTGAGAAAATCAAGCCAAAAGAACAGCGAAGGCTTATGAATATTTAAAGTTTTGAATGTGTGACGTCACGTGCGAGCAGCTCTCCCATTGGTATGTGTAATGTAATTCTATATTATTGCTTTTTCATAGTTCTTGATAAAGCAATGGGTCCATGATATATCATTATAGAAATGATTTGAGGTATATCGAACCGCCACAGGGTACATATTTATATGGAAAAGAATGACATTTATGGGAATTTACACCACATAACACATAGGAGATCTGCTGGCGCAGTGTGACGTCACAGAATCAACTTTGAATGTAGTTCATAACTTCATAATTTGGTCGATTTCTCCAAACCTTCACTCATATTTTCTTTTATTTTTCTCAGTTTTTAAGACCAATAAAATTTCCAGGAGTGAAGTCTTCCCTTTAAACAAATCTAAAATTACTCTGAACTTGACGCTTAACTGGAGTACGAACTAGCCAGGGCTGAGACATATTATGTACCTCTAGATGATCACCCCTAGAACAAGGACAGCCACCATCTAGGAAGTATACCCCTGGACTGTACCCTCAGACAACTCCCTGAGAAGTATCCACCATCAATTACTCGTACTCCTAGGACAAGCCACCGCCAGCGGCAACTACAGAGCAGAACAGCTACAGGGGGGGGGACTCTGTGTCCAAGTGCGTGGTCCTTAGTTGATTAACCTAGGGGTAGTTATCTAGGGGGTTGTCAGGTGTACGTCTAATTCCATGCGCCATTAGGATAACATGGCTTTCTTAAACCACGAAGTTCGTGCTTACATTTCCTAAGATAAGAAATTCTCATAATTTTGCTTATTTGAATGAGTTCGATGTGGATTTCTTCTCTTCTAAATACTTTATTCATTATTAATATAATAGTGTAAAAGATAAAATTGTTAAACTTCTGATATAAAGTAAATCAATTCATCTTTACATCTTCTCTTTTCATTTTTCGTTGGTTATCTCTGGAGAGCACATCATAATCCAGGAGTTCTTCGTAATGGAGGGCAAGGCGAAACTCTGAGAACTACAAGCGCATTACGGGGGCAAGCTGTTGTTAACACGCAATGGCTTGGCCCTCCAATTCCTTTCTTTCACCACCTTCCAAAACGATGTGGGCCGATCCAATGAAAGCTTAAAAGAGAAAGAAGTGAGCAGGGTCTTGCTGGGCAATAGAGGTGAATTTTTCCATGGATCTTACAATTTCAGGCACGAAGCCATGATCGGAATTGTAAAAATATGCAGGCTCATGTGTGGAACTATAGTGGGCAACAGTTTTAATTGTGTGACCATCAGGCTGCGTCCAATACGGAATTTAATATCCTCAGGATATAGGGCATAAACATGCCCACCAATACAACACAGAATTCATTTGCCCCTGAACAAGACTCTTAAAATGTATAGGCTGTACTAATGAGAATTCCTCTACCAAGACTTGAATGCATTTCTGTAAAAATACATGGCATTAATAATTTCAAATATACTTGAAATTGAGATACAACTGTTTGAAATTACTAGTATCATTTTGTATGGAGGAATTAGGTATATTATTTAATTAAGAGGTTGTTTTATGTTGCGTTGTCAGTGTTGGTCTTCTTTTTATGATAGCAGATGCATGTAGTCAAACATGTGTAGATTAACAAAAAAAAAGAGAGAATGTTTTTACATTAAAAATATGTAAAAAAAAATAAAGCGTGCCAGTACTGGCATGATTCTCTGTCTTCAAACGTATTGATATGCACAACAACTTTCCTTTCCTGTTTTCAGTATTTTATTACCTGAGCAGTTTAACTTCATGGAATTCTTAAATTTTTCAATTCAGTTTAGTATGAAGGCCTGATGATGTAGCTCAGGGGCTTTGCATGTTGTGTTCGTTCTAATTGTTGTTTGAAATAAGGCTTTTGGACGTTATTTATTCGTTTAAAGTATGTTTTTATGTCTAAAGAATGTTGCCTCTGCTATATGTTTGATTTCATACAACTCTTTGAAGTGAAATTCAAGACAGCATATCAAGTAAACCGCTCAGATTATGAAATATTAAAGGCGAAAGGCAGGTCGGTTTACACAGCCAAAACGTGGATAAAAATAAAAATTGCCTGGACTTCCACTTTTCATTTTTCAAAGAATATGGCAGACAGATTCAAATTACTTGAATTTGAACTTTAAGTTCAAAAACAAGGAGTACAAAGAATGAATAAGGAGAAAATATGACACATATGAAATGAGCAAGGAATCCCTGTTTGATATATTTAGTTTAACATGCTTTTTTAAAAATAGATTTTGGAATCAATGATATTTGATTAACGCTGCTCGATTAACAAAGTAACAAGTTTTCTAACCTTTTTGGAGCGGACGTGAGAGGTGTTTGAATAGAATACAGTCTACTGCTATTTGAAAAAAAACAGGAATGCAGTTAAACTTCCTCATAACGAGCAGTTCCCATGTCCTGATCAGGACAACAAAGGTCCCAACATGCGCATTGTTGTGGGGGGGGGGACTTGTGTCCATAACCATCACGGTAGCGTGAAATGGGGCAGCGAAAAAGGAGAAGAAATGTAGGAAAGAGGAGCGAAAAAAGGATAGAAGAGCAAAGTAATAGGAGAAAAAAAGAGAAGGGATTAAAGTTAAAAGGTAAGGAGAAAGTGGAAGGAAGAAAAATGAAATAGAGTGAAGGAGAAAGGGGGAGAAAATAGGGCGAGCGGGCATGAGTAGGAGGTGCATATCATGTAACTTCCTTTTTTTTATAATTTTATATTTATTTATTATTTATTTATTTATGTATTATTTATTTTTTTTTTGGGGGGGGGAGGGGTGTTGCCCACAATTGTACACCCCCCCTCCGACAAGTGTGGCGATCATCTTGTTGCAAAAACTGCACACAAATGTCACACCCACCAAATTGTCACCTAATTTTAGACACAATTTGTTGAGGACGTGATACACCACAAATTGTCTCCGATTACGATGCACACTATTTTTTGTTCAAGGCCAAAGGAATATGTTTTAATAAGGAGTAAGTGATCATATCCAGACTTTCAATATTACACACACCCACATCTAACGTAATCTTGTCTCCATGAAACAAAGAATAAAGTTTCATCGTCTAGAGTTCGTAAGAAACGTTGTATGTATTTTTAGGGTTGTGTGTGGGTGTTGTTTGTGGTGTGTGTGTGTGTGCGATATGTGTGTTCATGAGGATCAAGGGGTGAATGTAGAACTAGTTGTTATCAAAATATTAAGTTATTAAGAAACATTTGCCTCTTTATGTAATGTTCCTTAAACTTTCTATTGTGTGTCTTTGAACGCTGCTTTATTGGCCATATTACAGCTTTGAAATCATAGTTATTCTATTTTCTTAGTTGTATCCCAAAATTCAGAATAGTCAAGCATTTACTATTTCTTCTTTCAATGACAACTATGATTTATAAGTTAAGGGTCAGAAGTTTCAACTGATTATGACGACTAAAAAAATTTGGAAACTTGAAACTATGTATTGTTTGACCTTTCGCTTATTTTAAAGGTCATTAGGCTTAATGAAAAGAACATTTCCTGGCTCCATGAATTACAAGTAGAACACATTTAACAGTGTATCAAAAAATATTTATATATTCATTTGGGAATTAGATGAAAAAGAGGTCTAGAACCATTAAATTTTGGTTTCCGGCAATTAGATCCAGATTTGTTCATGAACCCAAGCAATATAGACAAAGTGGAAGAATTGACAAAACTGTACTAGACCAATAGGTTTAGGGCATGATGGATATTAGTACGATCAAAAGAGAAAACTCTGTTAGAACAAGCTACCCCATAGAATTATAATCAATACACACACCACCGATTATATACACTCCACCACTCCTCACAAAACTCACTCTCCAACAGGCACACACAGTTTACCACAGACATCAATGGAACACACACACCAGGCGCATACTAGACATACCGGAGTGAGTTGATAGACGAATTATTGATGAATGGGGAAAGAACTCATGACATTTGCTTCCCGCGACATTGCTCCGCCTATAAATTCCATACACTAATCGGATGATAACTTCAACACAGTGGGACTTTTATCACTATTACTCCAGTACCCTAAAACCAACCCTAAAGTACCTATATAAACCCTATTACAACACCCTAATCCCTAATCGCCTATATATTCTTAGACGAAAAATAAAGCCCGGAGCAATGTCGCAGGAGCAAATGTCGGGTCATCGACATTATGTGGTTTAGTTTCATGTTTGCCTACAGCAAATTGCGCACAATTGGTTTCAAAATTGAGACCGGCACTGTCGCAGGCACAAATTTCGCCTTCTAAAATTAACGGCCGACAGACTTTTGTGCGTGTGGTGACAATTGTTGTGTTCAGCCTGCATCAAGAATTGTCGCCCATTCCTTCGGGGGTGGGGGATTGTGAACCAATTTGTATGGTGGTAGACAATTTGTGGATTGCAACAGGGCACTGCCAAATTGACTGTAACACTGGGATGCCAATTCGTCTATCTTACATTTCGGTTAGGGTATGGTCACACAGGGCGAGCGGCGAGATCCGCTTTAACTAGATAATGCAAGAAATGTGTTTTTTCCTGTAAACTAAAGATCAATTTGGTACCCTTAATAAGTATCTGGCTAAGATTGAATATCAATTTAACGCCCCTGCTTGTTTTAAGATCATGATTTGGCGCCCCCAATAGAAGATTGAGGGGTTGGTCCCCTATATTTCTGGTCCAATTTTCGGCCAGCCCTCCCCCCCCAAAAAAAAAAAAAAAAAAAAAAACACTACAAAACAAATAAATAAATATAATAATAATAATAATATAATATAACAATAATAAAATAATCATATAACAGTAATGAACAAATAAGTTAGATAAAATAAATGTAACAAAATATCATATATAAGATCGCTATCTCAAGTTTTCTATGGTTATAAAAAAACGTTAAAATACGGTCATAGCTGGCCCTTGTTTACATGTGAATTTATAATTAACCTAAAATGGACTTTTTCATTTTCATATAACTTTCAAAGAAATGCTTCAACATTGCTATGCCTGTGTTTCTATGGGGGAGGCAGGCCGCTGATTTGTTTTTATTTTTTTAATTTACACAGTTTGCAGCAATGGAAACTGGCATCGGCCCTCCTGCCCATCCCGCATAAAGACAACAAATAAGACAAAAAGACATCATCCTAAAACGAAACTGATCTGTTGAAAAAATAAGTCGTTTATATTAGACTCGCAAGAACCCTTTCAGTGGGAATTATTCTACTGTGTTCTCAGCATTTTATTAACTTTTTAGGAGCTACCCGTTTTACATTTCCGTTTTTCTCAACCCCGTAGATCAATGGCCGGCCTTGGGGGTAACTCTGTTGGGTGGCTGCCCCCACTTTATTCTGAAACCATTTTTACAATTTTTCCTTTGGGCTTTAAATCACTATGAAATAATTACGCATTTGTGTTTCAGATTAAAAATATTAACAGGAAAAGTTTATCCTCAAATTTATTTTGCCGTTTTAAAAAGACGGAGCAAAAATTAAATAAAATATCAGTGACAAGCCTTCAGACAATCATTTTTCAATTTTGGAGGTCACTTGTGAGCCGTCTCTGTCAGAAGATTGTTGTGATGCAAATTTGTGTATGATTGCCATGTTGGCAATACCCCCTCCCCGCCTTGTATTTATTGAGGGTGAGGCCCCGCCCCCCCCCCCCCTCGCTCCCTCAAAATGCTAATAATGGCCAGTTTTCCATGTTTGAATATCTTACATGTATAAACACGCATTTACCCTTTCTCCTTCTCTTATAAGGACACCAATATCAGTTAATATGTAATTAAAAAATATAACCGTAACGATGACGACGCTTTATTATTTAGCAATTGGTATAGGCCTATATAGTAGAGGGAGCCGGAGATGGAAGTTACACGGGTCAGTTTAACAGTTCTAGTTGCTAAGTTGAGAACAGAGAGGTTCGTGCTAATGAACATCCTATAACAGCCTACACATAGCTGTGATGAACTTGCCTGGTCTGTGAGGTCTTCCCGTTTGTTTTATTAAAAAGTAAATCCACAAAAAACATTTTTTACAATTTATTGACAATAAATTTTTAATTGTTCTACAACTGAAGGCACATGATGATAAGTCTGGTATGTTGAATATACTATGTATGTCTACTATATACCCCTGAGCCATGCCCGTGTAATTCTGCATAATGGCTTGGCTACAGTTGAATTTTATGTTGTAAAATCACCCAATGAGGAGTCGATTACAACAACTCTTACCCCATGTCGATTGTCTGCAACAATCTACCAACTTGCGTACTTACACCATGTAATAGTAATTTGTTTCAATTTTCGGTGCTAATATTTTAATATTTCTCATTATACTTTAGTGCTATCTAGAGCCTCACTTGAATCTCTTTAACTGTACAATATACAGGTAAAAGTTCATTGACAACAAAAGTATGGTTATAAGGATTTACAAAGTAACAAATACCCCGTTATGTTTATTACAAATAGAACATTTACCCCGCTTAATAGGTTGTAACCAACTATTATACCCCGTATACGGGCTGTAGGTTGTTACAAATAAAAATGTCTTCATATAATTAAGCGGTGATATAGTTAATTGAGTATTTACATTGATTTTTCAGGTTTTATGCGCCTTCAGGTTTTATTCCAACATAATCACCCGATAATAAGGCTATACTAAGACCCAAAATGGAGTCGTTGTAGAGTTACTTCATTTAGAATTATCTTGGCCAAAATAATCTGATGATTTTTGTAAGAACCGGTGTCTTCCCACTTGGGCCACCCGAGAGGAACTTTCTCCCTAGTCTGCAGATATCGCAGAGCGGTCGGAGGAAAAGAAAGTGGAATGGAATTAAAGATCACTGTCACTGTCACCGACACTGTGATTGAGACTGTACACAGCAGTTCACACAGCTCTCTCAATTGTAGAGCTCCATCTTCAGAGGAATGTATACGACTCGATGACGGAGCAACCTCGTTCAAGATGTTCTACAATAATACAAGCAATAACTTTATAGCTTTTTACTAGGGCCTAGCACAAAACTTTCCCATCCTACAACTAGCTCGCTCCCCAGAACTCCGGGCGCGATAACCTAGTGAAGGCCTATTGCGATATTGCTCGGGTTAAAATCAGTTAAGGACGGAGCACCGCTCTGAAATAGCGTTTCTATTAATATTTCGTGTTATATTATCTCAAATAAGAAATTAGAATGTTCAAAAGTACACATAAATCATTACAATGTGATGTTTCATGGCTAACTTAATGTAATCAAGCAATTTACCTTGGTAACTTAGTGAGGTAATCCCTCGTAGTATTCTTACTCAGTCGAGCTGTCTTATATATGCACGCATTGTACGTGCGCGCGCGCGCGATGACCCTTTTTTCAGTGGTACAGGTAAAAATGTTATCATTTCGGATGTGTTACGATTTGGGTGCGCGACATACGTGTATGGTTGACCTCCTGAAGGGGGGGGGGCGGGGGGGGGGGAGAGAGAAAAAGAGAGGAGGGCGACGATTTGCCAACCCCCTGGTTGTCCCATGGTCCAACAGTCGCACTCTCCCCCCCCCCAACGAAAGAAAAATAAGATAATAACTAAGAATAATAAATGAATAAATAAAAAATATAAATAAAGAATAAAAATAAATGAAAATAAAAAAATAAATAAAAATGACACTTCATGTCACATGACATGAACGACATACTTCTAAATAGCGGTCAGTCTCCAGTTTAAGATTGTGAGCAGTTTTAATCATTTTTGCTTAAACCACAATCATGTCAATTTGAAACAGTTATATCGGATAAATGAAGTTCAAATTTTGAGGTAAAAAAAATTAATGACTCTATCTCCCTTAGTTATTTTCATGAGAGACTTTCGATAATGTAGCTTTAAATATTAAATGTAGTAAAAAGCAATATAAAAATATAAAAAGACAAAGGAGGCCGTATATTGTATTACATTTATAAAAGTGTTTTTTCATTGTAAAAGGTATTTAATCCCAAAACTGCCCCATGACCTTTTAATAAGGAGTTTACAGTGATTCAAATTTCCATGGTGGTGTTAATATTTTAATTCCCTTATAAATTGGTCACGGTTTCAGATTTCTTGATTTCGACACCCCAATAATTTCTTAGGACACACGAGCCGAGTAAAAACGCACGCCCACATTTTTTAGGTCAAGGATATAAAATTGCTCTCAGGGTGGGGAGGGGGTGTTGTGTTGTGAAAAGGAAATCATCCTTCGGTCTTATAATGAGTCATCAATTTTCAAATGAGAGTATTTGTATTAACTTTATAGATTGATCTCATTGGTATGTATACCATCACTGACCATACGTGCAATGATTTACTTCTTCTTAACTGTATAGAACTGCCCCTTGAAAGAACAATATTCGTTATTTCAGAGGCAAACTTGTATAAATAAGACGTGAATAAATGAATAATATATATAAATGAATGAATAAATAAATAAATAAATAAATGACAAAAGGAATTAATGGATGGATGAATTAATGAATGAATAAACAAATGAATAAATAAATAAATAAATGAAAACGGAATTAACGGATGGATGAATGAACAAATGAATAAACAAATGAATAAATTAATAAATAAATAAATAAATAAAATAAATAAATAAGAACCATGTGGCTGGTAAAGATATGTAGATTAATTTTGTAGGTCACCCATTCATATTTTATTTTGTTTTATTTTTCCTGGGGTGGGGGTGTACGTGTAAAAGCACAAAGTTCCCGTTTTAATTTCCCACTAAATTGTGGGTTTGGGTGAAACTGTCAGACCCCACCCCCGGATACCCTTTTGATAATTTAATTGACACTCATCTAATCATTTTAGTATGTGCATATTCGTTTAGGTAAAAAAATTCATCATAAAACTATATAAAAAATATTAATGACAATAAAACCTGCCTCCCCCCCATTAACGCACATGTGCTCCGTTTCTGTGTTGAAATATGTAAATGTTATTTAAAGATTTATCATGTTGCGAAAAGGGCGAATTTTCAATACAACACGATCCGCTAACCAAAAAAGGTTCTGCCCATCTCGCTGTTCTAGCACTTATGAAAATGCTGAAATCAATATCGCATTGCCATTGGCTAAAAGTCGTAAGTATGCTGACGTCATGAAAAAACCTAACATTTATGAAAAAGATAGATTCAGAGGCGCTTTTCCATTGGTCCATACTGATCACGTGAAAAGATCGCCGCGAAAAAAATTAAAACTTCGATGCTGATCAGGACATCGCGCCGCTCAAGCGCTGGCCTGGAAATTATTCAGCAAAATCCTGTTTTTCAGGAGGTAAGTTGATCTCTAATTAGTATCTATTTGTAGTACAGTTCAATTAACACATCATGAGCTGAACCAGGCCCCCTTTGCCCCATCATTTTCGAGTAGATTTTTGTAGAAGACCTTTGCCTTTGGTCGCTTTATCTGAGACGTGGACTCGATCGCCTGCGCTGTGACAATTGCAAGCGCCTCCACTGTTGCCATGCATGTGTGCTAAAATATGGGGACCTAACGTTAAGGCGTTAAAGCTACGCACTTAATGGTATTCAGCAGCTAAAAAGTCACAAAAATCATTGCTTTGTGCAAATTTCATTTCCATATCCTGATTCTACATATTCTAAAGTTGATTTGTGGAGAAAATTGTGTTTAAAACAATTTTAAGACATTTTTTTTTTTTTTCCCATTTAAATTTATTTTTTTTCCCCCCATTTAAATTTTTTTTTTCAAAGAAATTTTTTTTTTTTTTTTTTTGAGGTGTAAATAAATGTTATGGTTAGCATATTACAGATCAGTGTTAAGGTTATCGAAACCGGTATCCTAGGGTTAGTGTTAGGGCATATATTACAACTTGGTCTTAGACATAGGGACCCGGCGTCCTAGGGTCATCGCGACCCGGTGTCCTAGGGTCATCGCGATCCGGTGTCCTAGGGTAAGATAGCATGATGTACTTTTTGTGTACATCCCAGTCCAAAGATAGTGTGTTCAAAACAGGAGTCATGTTTGTTTTAATTAGCAAGATGATTTATATTTGCTGCCCCGGTGTATAATTTGAACCTTAGAATGTGGAACAAGTTGAGATTAATATGTTACCCATTAACCTTGTGCATCCAACATTTCACTACCCTGAATGCTCCTCGTAGAGTTGAAAAGGTGCTTTTCATGTCTGGGATTGATTGTATATTTTTGGCCATGGTTAACTCTTATCTCCTTTAAGTTCTTAATTTCATATCATTATGTATGTCCCTTCTTTTTGGCTATGTATAGGTCCTACATGCTTACCATAAGTATTTTCGCATTGAATAAAAAAAGATGAATAATAGCATTTCTCTAATTTGTGTATAGTAGACATTGAATTGTATGCCCATTTTTCTTTAAAAAAAAAGAAAAAAAAAGAGAAGATTAATCACAGGTTTTTACGTTTTTCCCCCCACAGCTACCCTTCCAGAGAACAAAAGATTCTCGTCGCAAAGAGTGTCATAGATGCTTTTCCCAACCTTAAATCCAACACAAGATGGCCTTACGTAAGAAACATAATTTTAAAAGGAATATAGAAAAAATAATTTGAAAGACATTTGTAGCAGAGCTCCAGGCGAACCTTTTTTAGGTGATGGCCTGATCTAAACATGATTTCATATTTTTTGTGGCCTTAACAAAGAAAGTATTTGAAATTTTATTCAAAAGAACAGGAATCTTTGATACCGGCTATCATTTGATTTCACACAACTGAAATTTGTTTGGATCTGGTTGATTCATGAACAGCTAGGATACACATTTTAATGAAGTTTTCAGAAGTTGATTGCAAAATTGGGTCAAGTATGTCACCACTTTTTGTTTGCTAATCTGCCCCGGGAGATTTTTAGCTTTCTCTTTTTGGTGTATTTCATTTCTTAATACATGTATGTTTTTCAAATATGCTTAATTTAGATGTGACACTAATTAGAAAAATATTGTTTTATTTAACAGGATATGTGGTTTGACCCTAATGATGCCACAAAGGGGTACCTTGCTAACAAGCTCAATACAATGAGGAGGAGTTTACCTCAGGATCAGTTGCAGCGTCCACGTACCAAGACTGACCCCAAAACACAGAAGGTGGTGCAGAAGGCAGGGAATTCCAAGTCGAAGGTAACACCTAGTTGCTAAGAAAGATTCATTTCTATATCAAAATATCAATTTTCTGAATATCTTTTTCATTTTGCCTGTTTTTTAATATCCTTTTATCCCTCGGATAGGACGTTAAATGGAGGTCCCGTGTAAAGGAGAGTCACAATCTTTGCACGTTAAAGAACCCACTGCACTATTCATATAAGAGTAGGGGGAAACCCCGGTGCAGTGGTCCACCTGCATACCACAATCAGTTATATTGGGAGGAGAGACCTGCGGGTTACAGTGATTCAGTTCGCTTTTCGCCTTCCATGGCACAGGTGACGCCAAAATGAATAATAATAATAATTCATTTTACTTGTAAGTATGTAAGAAAATGCTAAAATATGATATGAAATATCAATATGTGTAGTAATGTCACCTCAAGAACGGCTCGACTTCGTAAGCTTATTCTTTTATCTATTCAATACCAATTTCAATACCAAACATATTGGAGTTGTTATTTTTTAATCTTTTAATGTCAATGTCTGATTGGTATTTCCCAGACACCAAAGCGCACCCATGCACATCTAGAGGAAATTCCTCAAGTGGAGGAGGAAGAGTTGATTCTCTTTTGCAAACGATCTGGTATTGACAACAGAAAGCAAATTCTTCAAGCCATGGAACAGTCCTTTCAGAACAGTAGGAATTGGATTATGGAGGATCATCCAACAGTCGGAGAGATCCTCGCTCGATACCCTCGATTCCAAGATTTTCCAACTGCAGTAAGTTTTTATTCTTAATAGCTTGGGTTTTTTTTTCTGGTTTTTGTTTTTGTTTTGTTTTATTTTTTGTTATTCATTTTTGTCTCGCCCACCGGAGGTGAGAAGGCGAGACGAAGGGATCAAAATGGCGTCCGTTCGTCCGTCATCCGTCACATATGTTAAAGTTTACCTGCAAGACTCTCTTGTGATGTATAACTTGGCAAATGCTACAGCAATGGCAGCCACACTTGGGGTATCTTCATGTGGAGGTCATGTGATAATGTCAAAGGTCATTTGAGGTCATGTATTAAAGAGTACTAGTATGTGCAAGACGCTTTTCTACGTTAAAGTTTAACTGCAAGACTCTCTTTTGACAATTTAACTTCACATAAGTTGCTTGGATTACAACCTAACTTGAGTCATAGATGCACTTGGGGTACCTTCATGTTATGGTGTCGTTGGAGGTCACAGGATAAGGTCAAAAGTCATTTGTGGTCATACGTTAAAGTTTACTTGCAAGACTCTCTTATCACACATAAGGCAAGTGGGTGAGGCAATATTGCTAATGCCTTGTTTTCCCTACATGCCATTGCTCTTATGAAAAAATATTAAAATACAAAAGACTAGCTAGTCAAAAAAATGAACATCTCGTCCAGTAAATTAAACTTAAATTTCCCGTTTTATATTACCTAAAACTACGTGCTTGTTGTCCATATTCATAATTCTTTTGTGTCAGTCACTCAAAATGATGTGAAGTAAGTTTTACTTATTTATTTTAGTCATATTAACACAAGAATTTAGGATTTTTTAGTTGTGGCAAAAAGGCGAATTTTAAGTAAAGTATATTTGCTTCACATTAGTTGACATTACTTAATTACGCAAATTTGTTGAGTGTACTTAATATTTAAAGTATATGCTAAGTAAATATTTGAAAGTTATTACAAATATCAACAAGTAATTATCACTGAACATATTTGAGTCTTATGAACGTGTATGGAGTAAAAAAAACTTCGGGAGGAATTAAGTTGATAAAAACGTTCAAACCAGTAAACAGATAAGTGAAGATAACTTGGATTATACTAATTTAATATTACTTTAATGTAAGTTTTTAAGTTGTGGGTAATGTAAGTAAAGTTTATATGCTTCACATTAGTTGACATTACTTAATTACGCAAATTTGTTGAGTGTATTAATATTTGAAGTATATGCTAAGTAAATATTTTGAAAAATTATTACAAATATCAACAAGTGATTGTCACTGAACATATTTGAGTCTTATCAACGTGGCTTGCAACGATCGTCTGCGTTCGCGGAGCGGGGATGGAGCGGGGATGGCCGCACCCTTTCGTGAACACCGGGGGGGCTTTTCTCGAAAGGGTGGTTGAGGGAGGGGAGTAAAATTAACGCACCCTTTCGTGAACACCGGGGGGGCTTTTCTCAAAAGGCTGTGTTTAGTAGTTTTCTGAACCAGTCGTTTTTATGAAATTTATTCATTAAATAATAACAATATAATATTAATAGATAATAATAATAATAATAATAATAATAATAATAATAATAATAATAATAATACCCAACATTTCTATCGCGCCTTTCCCAAATATAATAGGAGAAATAAGGAGAGCTTGCATTTTTGTTGATTTTGAAGTTCATAATTCTAGAGAGATAGAGAAATAGCGTGTTTTTCTATTCTGAATAAATTCACATTTGCATAGAAGTTTAGAAAGCTCCGTCAACAATATTTAATCAGCCTTAATATAGAAAAATAGCATTTTTGTTGATTTTTAGCCGTGAGGCACGGACGCCTGTAGTTGGACACAGACACACATTCTTGACCACTTTGTTATATTTTGATAGCCGAGCGGTTATCAAAATCATAGACGAATGTGAACGGAGGAGACTCGGGGCGCGCCCCTCCACTCCAGTCTCATGCAAAGTCTTTCGTGTAATCTGGCAATATATAGAAGGGAACCAAACAAGTACAAACAATCGTTGGAGAATGGAGGGGTGGGAGTAGGGAAAAACTTTGCTTCTCGAACGGAGTCCATGATGAGAATGATTTTATTTCAGACACAATTCTTCCGCAGATCAGATGCAAGTTTTAAAGTAAACGCGTGGGAAAATGTGTTGCGCTTTGATGTTGAAGAACAAAAGAGACCGCGTTTCTATGATAATTGCCGACATGCGCGCGTATGACATATTTATGTAGATTACGCGGCGCTTTGATTAGTCGGCAAATTTGTGAACAACTCAACAGTTGTTAATGTTTCCTATTTAAATGCATTCTCTTTGACTCAGGTATACAATTTGACGCAAGGGTTGCTATCTTTTTATTCTCATTTCGACATAAAATATTGCAAAGATTTCTAACATGACACCAATTAATCAAAACATTCAGTTAATCCTCTAATTCATTCTTCTTTCTTTGTCATTTCTTTTTTTTCTTCATAATTTAAGATCAAGAGTGGGGCGACTCCGCCCTATATCGACGATATATTTATAGGAGGGCCGGTATTCATGGGCATCACTCCGAACTTGAGCTGGGGTGGGGGCGGGACTGGTACATATCAATTCTACTCTATGTAAATGTAAAGTTAACGTATACCAATGTGTGGCATTAAATCGTAATTAAACAAGGCGGGTCCATTATCTAAGAGGCCAGACGTAACAAAGAGACGTTGGAAATACGGCCGAGAAGCGCAGAATCTATACAGCTGGCTGCAATAACAAAAACTCGCGTAAGAAGACTTCCCTGCATTCGAATGGTATCGCCCGTCCGGTGGATGGAGCAAATACTGCGAGGAGGTGAAAGAAATTTATGAACTTTTCTCATGGTTTTAATTAGTAGATGCTTCAGACCAGATGGAGGAAAAAGACATTTTGGAAAGCCTATAAACATGATTGTGCTGAAGTTGTAATCAGAACCTGTATTTTACATAGATTGATGCTCCAAACCAAGAGATCTCTCGCCAAGACGCCGTTCGCATTATTTTCTATGCGATATGCACTGTGATTGCGTAAACATTGACCAATCGAGAAAAAAATCTCTTATATAGTTCAAAGTGACAGGACTTTTTTTAACGGCAATTGAAATAAATATACCATTAATGGAAAGCTGAGAATCCAACCTTTTAAAAACCGTGTGATCATTAAAGTGTAATATAATTATTCGTCATTGAGGATCGAGCAAGACTTTGAAGCGCATGAGCTGTTCTTTTCTGGGCTCAAAATTGGCCATATTATTGTACAGGAATATGTTCTGACCAGGCTTTCGAATTGATTCAAGTGACAGGACTTTTTTTCCCTTTGCAATAAGTTATCCCTATTTCTGAAAAAATCAGACTGTGAGCGTACTCAATCAAATTGATCATTTCTTTGAAAGGGTAGTTGCTCGCCACAATAAAGAAAATAAAGTGAAAAACTGTCCAAAAACTGAAAAAGTAAATGGGAGCGTTCGCTTTGAGTAGAATGGTAGCGCCCTCTATCTTTTAAGTTTACAACTAGAATTGATATGAACATGGACCTCGCCTCGGCTTTCCAGCTACTTTAATACTCAAAATAATTTGAATAAGAATAAGAATACTAGAAAGTGCCCCTTTATTTCTTCAATATATCTTTTAAACCCCCAACTTTTCGGCTCGCGCTTCGCACTCGCGGATACTGCATCATAATGCATAATTAACTCAAATTTTGAGCTCAAAATTTTATACCAATTCATTAGGGTATAGAATGCACAATTAACTCAAATATAAAAATCATAATACTAAATCATAATTCACATATAACTCCAATATTTACCTCAAAACTCAATATCAACAACAAAAAATGCAAGCTCTCCTCTATTTCTCCTATAATCTATTAATATTATATTGTTATTATTTAATGAAAATTTTTCATAAAAACGACTGGTTCAGAAAACTACTAAACACAGCCTTTCGTGAAAAGCCCCCCCCCCGGTGTTCCCGAATGGGTGCGTTAATTTTACTCCCCTCCCTCAACCCACCCTTTCGAGAAAAGCCCCCCCGGTGTTCACGAAAGGGTGCGGCCATCCCCGCTCCACCCCCGCTCCGCGAACGCAGACGATCGTTGCAAGCCTATCAACGTTTATGGAGTAAAAAAAACTTCGGCTGGAATTAAGTTGGTAATAACGTTCAAACCAGTAAACAGTAAGTGAAGATAACTTGGATCATACTAATTTATATTACTTTAATGTAAGTTTTTGTTGTTCTAACTCAATATTTCGATGAAAATGCTACTCGCAATTTTTTTTTTTTTATGGGCTAAAATTTTGGCGGAAAAAAAAAAATCGAAAACGAAAAGTCGAAAAATAAAGATAAACAAAGAAATACATAAGAAATAAAGAAAAAAATACATAGGAAATTAATTTTGATACCTTCTTTTTTCTTTGTACAATTGTAAGGAATGCTACAAAGAATATCTACACCAAAAATTAGCATTCTAGGAGCTTTAATTAGTGATTTAGAGCCAAAAATATGATTTTATGCATAAATTAGCATGTTCAGTTTATCCAAAATAGAAAAAAAAAGAGGATTTTTTTGTTTTCGTACACATTCAGTTTACGCGATACTCGACGCGAGTGCCAAATTTCGCGTCGATCGTGCGATCCGCGGCCGAGATCAGAGGGGGAAGCGGCAAATAAGCCCCCCCCCCCGGCCCCCCGATAACTGCTCACCAAATATCCCGGGGTGAACGCAAGTTGAAACACGTCTACGACTCGGACTGTAACAAATTTATTCAAGTTGCACCAACACCTCATCTCGTAATTTTAGCAATAAAAATTAAGAAATTAGATCTACTTAATTATATCCACGACGTGTTACGAGTTAGAAATACTTTGGTTATGCGCGTTACTGAATAATTTTAAGTTCGAATTACAAATTCCCGAACTGCGCATGCGCTCGTCGCTACCGTCCCGACCATGCCAACGAAATGGCATTCATTTGACTCTGGAGTTTGGTGGGTCGTCGTTTTCTTGTCAATACGAAAGGTAAGAATTCATTATTTCGTAATTTTTTTAATTATTTTCTTTTCACGAAGTCATGCACAATAAGTTTCAAGTATTGACTGAATTATTTATTGTATTATTTCTTTTGCAGATCATGAAGTACACGCTGAGAGTAATTGTTTCGCAAG
>CALNVZ010001216.1:34908-50054 GCA_940671915.1 Paracentrotus lividus
ACTGAAAGAAAAAGAAAGAAAGGCGTTCTAGACTCTGTATAATGTATGAATAAACAGGCTTATTGCTATTTTCGTATTCATTTTCAAACACGTTGGTGAACCTAATATAATCAACCAAGGTCGGTCCAAAAGAGGATCTGATTTATTGTTATTCGATGTAAAAATACCATGAGCTGGATATTATCCTACATTCATGACATTCGTGTATTTGCTATAATCATTCAATTTTGTTTGAAACAGGTGTAATGAAGAAGTTACTGGAAAAATTTATTTCTATATATAATTCAAAATTGTTGTGAATTCTTATATATATTTAAAAATAACTCTCGTCTTATTTACACTTACATGTAGCAGGCAAATTGTTTTATTTTGTACAACAGTAAAGATGTGAAAACTATGAAAATTCATACATGTATTTTTTTAAAGACGTGTCAGCCATACTGTAGCTATTATGTACTCCTTATCTGTTATTTCAAAATTCAGGTCTTTGTAAAATCGATATAGATCCACAGCTATTCTTATTTAATTATGATTGTTCAGAAGTATTTAGCTATATCCTATTTTCTAAAGTCTAGAATGTAAAAAAGAGTAAAAAAAGGACATATAAGACATTAATTAGAAAATATTGCAAATGCTCATTATTATTACATAACGATTGTTTTAAGTCTCATTCAATATCATGTATAGTCACTCTTCTAAAGAAAAATATTTTGGGGAGTATGTGCTATCCCAGTTATATTCTCGTCTAATTTCCTTCCTTTCCCTCTACATACAGATACCTGTAGAGAAAGTTTATTAGAGAAACTCATACAGATGGATGTCATTTTTAATTTATGAGTATATAGAGACTGAACTTTCATGCATAACATACATAATTTTATTCAGTTTGTTTTTAAGAAAAATAGTTTGCAGCTTTTTGGGATGTGTTGACATGAATTACCTTTAATAATGCAAATCTAAATGTTAGTAGTCATAACGATGCCTTTTTAAATGAAAAAAGTGCTATGCTACAGAAACGTTTGTACATTCCAATTCCTACTAGCGTGAATGTTAAGCACAGTACTTGTGTATAACAATGACATTCCTTGAGTCGTAATTTTCGTTTTTATTTATACATAGAAGCACTTGTTAAGGAATTTCTTATGTAGATTTCTCATGAAGAAAAATTCTTCTATGAATAAGGCACCTGTTTATCAATCGAGTTTTTTTTTTTTTTTTCAGTCTTCCTTTGAATTCGCCTTCCTTTATTTCCCTTCTTTGAATTAAGTACCATGGGTTATATGGTCGAAGCTGATATCATGAAATTGCCTTCTATTTTAATAATGTATGTTGCATGTGTAATGAAATCATTTAATTTTATGTTATTCAATTCGTTCCTTTTCGTTTATCATTCTTTTGTGTGTAGAATTTTTGTGTGCTGCTGTTAGCAACCTTTTCTTACTTTTACAACTTTGTTACTCCGCATTGACATTCATTCATTTTCTTTGGTATGCCATTATGGGTGATTTTCCTTTCGCAGCAGAAATGAATGATATTGATCTCGACATTTTATTTAATTCACTACAAAATACGGACCTCCATTCACTCTCTGATAATCAGTATGAAAAAAACCATCTCTGACAATTAAATAGAAAATTTGACGAAAGTTACTTCAATTTGACCCAATGATAATCATTTCGTTTCTGAATCAAATATTTTACTCAAAATCAGTTTATCGAAAATTGTAAAAGCTGTACAAATAATGATATGAATTTCTTGAATCTTAATATTCGCAGTTTGAACAAGAACTTTGAGCACTTAACTTTATTGTTGGATAATATCAATGTCAAACTTTATTATTAGTCTTACTGAAACCTGGCTAACTGAAGAACCTCACTCCATTACTCTCTTTCTCATCATAATCTTATATATAATAATCGTGTAAATAGAAGAGGAGGAGGTGTTCGTTGTATGTTCCAGACCACTTTACGTTCAACGTACTTACTGATATAAATACCATGAATGTAACAATGGAAGCAGTCTTTATAGAAATTGTTTTTTAGAAAACAAGAAAAAATATAATAGTTGGTTCATTTATCGCCCCCCATCTTCTAGTCATAATTATTTTTTACTAGAAATGCAGCACCTGCTTGATCACCCTATTCTACAAAATAAACATTGTATTCTCATGGGGGATTACAATGTTGACTTGTTGAGTTAATGATATTCAATTTTCTCGTGATTTTCTTGATACATTTCTCTCTTACTCTTTGTTCCAGCGATATCCAAACCCACACGTTTATCTTCCCAGTCGTGTACTCTCATTGATAATATTTTGTAAACATTGACCACTTAAAAGTAGAATCTGGTATTATTCTTTCTGTATTTCTGATCACTGTCCAGTTTCATTGTAAAATTGGAATATTCTTGGTGGTGATTAAATCACAACCCTCTTCTAAAATGATAAGAAAATTTACACCCCTCAAAATCGACAAATTAAAGGAGAAACTTGGATTGGTCGATTGGTCACAGGTCCTAGTTCATAACGATGTCAATGCATCTTACGATAAATTTATTCATACTCTCAAAAATGCTCTTGATGAGTGTATTCCACTAGAAAATGTACATTTTCAAAATTATAGGCACGAACCCCGTAATCCATGGGTCTCCAAGTCACTATTAAGATCAATTAATAGGAAGAATAACTTGTTCTATAAATTTTCGAGCAAATCCCACCCCTAAACTTCGTGTTAAATATGTTAAATATAAAAAATACATTAACGAAAACTCTTGCGAATTGAGAAACAAAATATTATTGTAAACAGTTTGAAAAAAAGAAATCAAATATAAAGGAAACATGGGATTAATTAATGAAGCTTTGAACAAAAAGAGCAAAATCAATTATATTAATCAAATTCGGAAAGATAATAGGATTATTAAAGATGACGAATCCATAGCGAAACCATTTTAACCAATATTTTCAAAAATTGGACTTAATCTTGCAAAGAAAATTCCTAATGTTGGAAAAAAAATTGATTCGTTTTTAAAGAACCAAAATCAGAATTCTATTTTCTTAAAACCAACCAACCCATCTGAAATATTAAAATTGTAAAGAATATGAAAGACAAGCGGAGTACGGGCCACGATGAAATTAGCATTTTCTTATTAAAACAATCATACACGAAATTGTAAATCCTTTAGAATACATTTTAATCTATCTATGACCCTTGTATAGTACCAAAAATAATGAAAATTGCTAAAGTAGTTCCAATTTTTAAAAAAGGCGACCGTTTAGACTCGGGTAATTACAGCCAATATCCCTTTTATCTTCAATCTCTAAACTATTAGAAAAATTAATTTATGATCGCACAGTGACATTTTTAATCCAAAATAGATTTTTCTGATTCCCAATTCGGTTTCAGACAAAAACATTCTACAGTACATGCCATTCTACATTTTATTAACTACGTTACTTCTGCGAATGATGTTCATTGTCATGCCCTTGGGACGTTTCTGGACCTCTCCAAGGCCTTTGACACTATTGATCACAACATTCTATTATACAAACTTCTCATTTAGGCATACGTGGAAGGGCCTTGGAGTGGTTCAGAAGCTATCTCATGGGCAGGTCTCAATTGTAACTATTAATGGTATTAATTCACTTTTGAACATTTCTCTGCGGTGTTCTCAAGGATCACTCCTTGGGCCTCTTTTATTTATCTTGTACATGAACGACTTTCAAAATTCGTCCAAGACTTTATCGTTCACATTATTTGCCGATGATTCTTCTGTATTCTTTTCTCATCATGACCCCCTCATTTTATTAGAAACAGTCAATACTGAACTAAGGAATGTAGAAGAGTGGATATGTGCAAACAAACTTTCCTTGAATATAAATAAAACTCAATGTATGCTATTTAGCCATTCTATTTCAGATCTACCTGGTAATATTTGCATAAATGAAACTGTTATAAATTAGTTGATTCGTTAAAAATTCCTTGGCCTCACTATCGACAATAAACTTTCTTGGAAAGAGCACAATTTACATTTAGTAAAACGTTATCGCGGAAATATTGGAATAATCAATAAACTGAAATGGTCATTTCCTAAATACATTTTGAAAAGCTTATATTCAACGCTCATTCTTACCTTACTCAATTATGGCTTGCTTGCATGGGCAATTCATTTAATTATCAGTTGGACAAATTATTAATACTTCAAAAAAGGGTTATTCGAATAATTTGCAACACCGAAAGATTGAGTCACACAAAACAATTATTTTTAGAAAATAAAATTTTGAAAATACACGATTTGTACAATTTCTTTTTAGGTTGTTTTATGTTTCAGCTAAACTCAATGAACTTCCTGGTGCAATTACTTCCTTATTTCAGAAAAAATCAGCAATTGCATAATTATCCTACCCGTCAATCTTCTTTTTTTCATTTACATAGAATGAGGACCGTCCTTCGCAAAAGAAATGTGATTTTTACTGGACCCGTTTATTGGAACTCTTTGGACACGACACTCAAACAATTGCCTAACTTAAATACTTTCAAACATCATCTGAAACAGAAACTTTACTTCAGTATGAAGAAGCATGAGGTCAATGACATCACTGTTCACTACTTTTGGATATAACTTTATTGCATTATGCGTTGATTGGCTGCAGCACACTGTTGTTTGTTTACATTTTTTTGTTTGTTTTCTTTGTCATTTTGTTTTTGGTTTCTCACTGTTTGTCCTTACTCTTTTTTGTTCATTTGCTTTCCTTTAATTGTTGTCTCGTTTGTTTATAAATACAAATATACGTACAACGAAAGGGAACCTTATTTACAAGCAATTTGCTTCCAAGGTTTCCTTCACTCATCTGCTAAGTATTAAACAGCCTTTGTCGATGCATTGAACTTATTTTTTAGCATGTGTTTTACTGCTGTAATTATGTTATCTTTATATGAATATATTATGTTTTCATATTGCATTGTTCATGTATTGACTATGTATACATTGTTAATATGCAGATGATTGTGGAAATAAAACCTAAATGAAATTCGGCTATGTTGCAATACATATGACTAGGGGATGTACATGTTCAAAGTGTAGCAATGGAGTCGGATGTACTTACATGCATGGAAATATTAAATTTTTGTTGTTTTCATCTGTTTTCACGCTTTAATCATGTAATCTAGTTATCTTTTGATGTTATATGTTTATGCTTGCTTATTCTACTTAATAAAGTACAGTTCTTTGTTAAATTGCATTTACATTGTTATTTATTAATGTGTGTACATACTAAGAAGAAAACTTTGTCAGCTGAATCAACATCCAATGAGTACATGCAACTTATAACACTGCTATAACATTGAACTTTAAAAAATGCGTAAACATTACTCCAAAGTTCTTTATCCGATTTTACTAATGACAGATTTTAAAACTTGCATTTATCGAGTGATGATAACAATACACATGTCTATTTATGTAGTTTTACTCTTAAGATGTAGTATTCACAACTGAAATAAATACTTTAATTGCTACAAACGGACATAAACATGACAGTAAATATACTCATGTTATTAAAGTTACAAATACTCACAAATTTATGAAATTAAGTACATGGAACAGAAAAGATTTGCACTGTGAACACTTAAAAAATATGAAACTTCAGACAGTTGAATAGTATATGAAACCCAAATTTCTGAAGTAACAATAACTTTCAAAAATGATTACATTTCAAAATAAGTTAAATTTTTAAAGTAGATTGAACATATATTACAAATCGCTGTGACTTAAAATTAGAAAATATATAATTTGTTTTTATTCTCTTCAATTAAGTTGCATGTACACAGCTTTATTACTGTTGATAACTTAAAATTTTAAGGAATTTATCTTGCTTAAAAATTATTAAGTAAATTCGGCAAAACATGAATCAAATTTAAGTATACGTAACAAAAATTTACTAAATTTTATAACTTGAAAATTGATGCCATTATCTTTCACTCATTAAAATAAGTTCCTTAAAACAAATTTCTTTCACATTGTAAACACTCAAAAGTTGAGAAAAGTATATTCATCAAGAGAATTAAATTACTGGAGCCAGTTATTTTGAGTTGTAGAAACAAACATTCAGACAGTATTTGAAACTCGAAAATGCCACATATCAAAGAAAACTTAATAAAATTAAGGCAACCGTCTTGCCTTAATTTTATTAAGTAAATTTTACAAAAAGTATCAAAATATTTTTTGATACCTTGTCTATCATCTAAGTTCAAATAATTTCAGTGGCATCAACTCCTAATAAACAAAACATATGCATTTGTTTAGAACTGAAGTTGCATATATTCTTTCATCTATTTTGTAACTATTTCCAGTTTTAGTGGCTTATAAACTAACTTGCAAATCAATCTGTCTTTCATATACAGTTACAGCAAGAATTCCATCTTTTATTTCCTGATGCAGCAGCTAAACTAATTTCAACCTGGGAAACGCGGTTTTCCCCTTTCATCCTGAAAGTAGGAGAATTATCTAGACTTCCTAATCTCCAAGCATTGATGGATGAGAGCAAGAAGACCAAGGATGCACACAATGGAACACCTGGTATGAAATATTCATTTTCTGACTATGATTTATGATGTTAAGATTGGTATTAAGGCACTTCTCATGAGGACATTCTTAGTTTTGGGGTTCCTGTTATCACAGGCCACCCAAATAACATGCCCAATTAACTCTAGCACAGACTCAAACTCCCCGAGTAAAAAACAGGATTTGTATTTTACCTAGAGTGTAGCATACCCTTAAAGATGGGATATGAACTGAATTCTGCATATTTAGCACTATTTCTAGTCTTCACATCCAAAATGGAACTATTCACAAAGAGGGTACAACAAATTTTGTTTGGTATTTTATCAATGTCTTATGTGTATAATTATCCATCAATTTTGGATGATGTATGTATATCAATAGCATGCAACTAATAATTTGTGGATGAATTTCAAACATGCTTAACCATTGTCATTACTCAGAAACTGGCATTTCACCTGATGTATAGAATCAGGTGCAATGCCAGATAATTTTTTTCTTTTCTTTTATTAAGTTTGAGGAAGCCTTTTAGGCTTGTAGAAATAAATTTAAAGAGTTAAATTGCTGTATTGCTTCCCATAATGTATTTCCTTGTAGGGCCTCTAGCTCTGAATAGAATTCTGCCTAGATAAATGGAGCTATAGAGATCCATGTATATTGTTATTCATTCATTGATTTGTGGATTTATTTATTCATTAACTTGTGTATTCTTGTGTTTATTTTCTTCCAGACGCTCTGTTTGCTTACAAAGCATTGATATACCTTCTCCCATCACACGCAGGGAAGAAATCTTCGGTTTCAGATGCTCTCTCATACCTCATGGTCACAAGACCGGTATGAACTAAATCGCAATTAATTTTTAACTCACTATTCTAATCATTTATTGACTAATCATGGAAACCTGTCAACTAAAACTTGAATACATGAAGGTCATTGTGGGCTATTCATCATGTGGATTAACAGAGATGGCACTCTGCATGGGACCATTAGGGTTAAACTACATTGAAATTTAATTGTAATTGATATAGCATTAACTTGCATTAGGTGGAAATGACTTTGAATTTGCTCACCTCTGCCTACAAAGTGGTCAGGGTATGATCATGGGTTGTCCATTTGTATGTTTGTATCAGGTTGACAGTCTAACTAAATTTTTGGTAATGTACAGGTCAGAGTGCTAAATGGCATTTGGCTAATGTTAAGGGTCACAACAAAGTTGAAATGGCCTGAGGCTCCGAGGATCTTGAGAGCTAATCGGCTTCAAATTTAGCATATATATTTAGATTGGGCTGACAATGATAAATCTAGGGTCACTATAGGACAAAGGCACATTGCACATACATATATCCTGAACCTGCAAAACTTCTTTGATCACGATATATGTGGGCATATTGTTTGACTGCGTAAGTCAAAATTATTCCAGTTATCTTTTGAATTCTTTGTATAGAGTCAGCTTCACGTAAGTCAAAATCACCTTGGTCAAACTAAATAAAAAGTCCCAGTTCATCTTTAAATAATATATACACTGTGTAAGTCGAATTTCGCATAAGTCAACAAATTTTTTTAATGGTCCCGTGGAGTTTGACTTATGCGAATTTGACTGTACTACAATTATGACTAGATCTTGTACTGTGTTTCCTTGCAGAACGGAACAGCTGTTGCGAGTTTTCTCATTGAGAAAACAGATCAAAAGAGAACCCAGCCGTACTTGCTTCAGATAGGAGATGGCTGGACATCCCCGTCTACTTTCTTCATAATTGTTGATGGGAAAGCCTTACCTTGTGAGAGTGATGTTACTCTTGCAGTCGATGCTCTGTTCAAGTGTCACTAAATATTCAACATTGAGTATGCAGATGAGCTAAGGGGATTCTATGCATTCTTAGAGCATTTTGTGTATGAGATCGGGGTTTCTACTGCTCACATTCCTGTCCGTGCACGTGAACTTATGGCAAGCATTAAAGCATTGGCTTGCAGCAAGAGCCACTGATCATTTCCATGTTTTGGATCAGTCTAGTTTTGGATTTATGTGAAAATGTCCGCATACATGGATTTATTTAGTCGAATTTTTCTCGTAATTCTAAATACATTAAACATACAATGCCCTCCAAAAGTTTGGATACATCTGATGCCAGCTATGTTTTTGATCATTTTAAGGCACTTTATGTCCAGTATTTCAAAAAATATATTATGCTACCAAAATACTCCACGGTTATCACAACAAGTCTCCTTAAAATTCAGAAATTAGTCAAAAATATGCAAAAAATGCAAAAACATGATTTTGCACTAATTTATTCAATTATTGAAAAGATAAGATATCTCGGCCAATAATGATCCGATCAATGTAAAATTTTTGCATGGATGTTAAGCCACATCTAAAATATAACCCTCTACTAATTTATTTATTTATTTATTTATTTATTTTTTTTTGTATTTTAAGGCAACAATTTATTAATTTTGAATATTTATGCAAATTAAGGACTAAATCCACTTTTGTAACTTCAGAGTAAATTGCATTTCTTTGTCAGATTTTATACATGCGTCTATGGAAAACTGAAATTACAAAATACATTTTGTTGCAGTTGAAATCAACAATTAAGGAACTCATTTTGTTCAAAGACGGGTACGTAACTGAATAATGCCCTGATATCAATAACTCAATTTTCATCAAAAGTGGATTTAGTCCCTTTTGGAATCAAACTCTTCAAATATAAACAAATAGTGCCTCAACATTCATGCAAAATTTTTACATTGATCAGATCATTATTGACCGAGATATCTTATTTTTCAATAATTGACTAAATTGGTGCAAAATCATGTTTTTGCACTTTTTGCTTATTTTGACTAATTTCTGAATTTTAGGGAGACTTGTTGTGATAAACGTGAAGCATATTGGTGGCATAATGTATTTTGTGTACTTTAACATCATCTGGACTGAAATACTGGACATACAATGCCTTACAATGATCAAAAACATAACTGGCATCAGGGGGGCATTTCATCAAAGGACTTGTCAGACATTTTATCCGACAATTTTACTCTCAGCCAATCAGATGCAAGTATTTCAGTAGCTTATAACAGTTTGTCGGATAAAACGTCAGACAAGTCCTTTCATGAAACGCCCTCCTGGTGTACCCAAACTTTTGGAGGGCACTGTATGTCTGAACTGTGTTAGTGGGGAAACTTATACCATTGAAACCTGTGTAGTATATAGCAGTGTTGTATACATTTTTTATACAACTGATGACTCTTTAATGTTTGGGTACATCGGATAATATTTTTATTCATTGTGAAATCCTGGGGACATGCACAATTAACCATTCTAACACTCTTTATTGGGAGCTTTTCTTTTTATTAATAAAAGTAACATCTCATCAGGGTAAACTTCCCTTTTAATAGGAGTGGGCTATAAATGGGTGATTTTTTGTTTTGCACTGGTAACAGTTTTTTTTTTGTTACATTTATCAAAATTTTTTACCTTGCATCCCACAAAAAAGTGTGCAGGGCAAAAATCCAAGATGGCCGCCATTTTCCTAAAAAATCAGCTTTTTAGCCATAATTTTGCCATTTGGGGGTCTTTTTAGCTGGTTGTGGTGGCTAATTCTGTGTATTGGAGGGCAAGCTATCTGTTTGTGCAACAAGAATTAGTGTCGACCCTTCACCTTTAGAAATAACCCTCAATATCCCTGCATTGGGGGCTAAATTAGCCCCGCCCCTCTTAACGTTTTTTGCTATAATTTTTCAGTGAAAAAATATTTTGTGCTGAAATTTGAGAGCTTTTTAAATCTACATCTCACACACATTTTAAGACCCTATTCGCAAAAATTGGGGGTAGGGTCGCAGAGACATAGTACGTTTTTTGGACCAATATCACGAAAAAGATGCCGGCTTCCAATGCTTACGTGTGTACAATTGGTGCCAGTGCATGTACATTGATCTAATTTGCTAATTTTCTTCCTTTCCACCCCGAGATCTCATCTATTTATCAACTGACTGCGACCAAACTTGGTGTGCACTAATCTCATCATGTATTTTACAAGAATACATAGTCAAATTTATGATATCTTTGTTATTTTTTAATAAAACACAATCTTATGACAACATTTTTGGTAAAACCCATATACATTGTACACACATAAACATTGGAAACCGGCATCTTTTTCGTGATATTGGTCCCATAAACGTGCTATATCTCTGCAACCCTATCCCGATTTTGGCGAATAGGGTCTTAAAATGTGTGTGAGATGCAAAATAAAAAAACAAAAATTTTGCATCAAGAAATTATAGCGAAAAACGTTACAAGGGGCGGGGCTAATTTAGCCCCCCAATGTAGGGATATTCAGGGTTATTTCTACAGGTGAAGGGTTGGCACCAATTCTTGTTGCATAAACAGATATCCTGCTCTCTAATACATAGGATTAGACACCACAACCAGATGAAAAGACCTCAAAATGGCAAAATTATGGCTAAAAATGTTTTCAAGAAAACAGCGGCCATCTTGGATTTTTGCCCTGCACACTTTTTTGTGGGACGTAAGGTCAATTTTTTTTCCATTTCATGTTGAGGTAAGATTAATGGAACAGAAAGAAAACTGTTACCAGGGGAAAATAACAAAAATAACAAAAAACACATTTTTTACATATATACTTATTACATTATTATCAATATTTGACAGATTATAGATGACTTGACGATAAAAACAATGAAAATTAAAAAAAAAAAAAATCAAAATTTCCTGAAATTTTTTCAAATAACTTTTTTTATCTTGCATCTGGTATAATTTTTTAATGCAGATTTAGATTCCTTGATGAATTTCCTTTCAGAAAATGTATAGTTTTGATATAGTAGGGTGTGTACTTTTCAAGATACAGGTCTTTGAAGTGAAAAATGTGCTGTATGGAGTCAAACAGCCATGTAACGCAAAAGGCGGCGAACTTATAACACACGACTATAGCTAGTCTAAAAGAATACCTTTGGAGATAACTATTAACAAAACAATGTGTAAATTAACCTACTATTTGATTTGTATAAAATGTTTTGTGGGGAAAGTAGTTAAGGACTTGATTTGGTGCTATACAGGGCTCTTAGTTTGTACTGGCTTTAAGATAAATACAAAGCATCATTTCTGATAGTTTTCATATGAAATCGTAAATTAATGTTGATGCTGGATCCCCTCTGTCCCACTGCTGCATCTATGCTCAATTCATCTCTATTGTAATTGTTAATTATCTTTAATGCATGCATAGTCTCTCTTTCACTCTTATTATCTTCTCCTTCCTTATATCGCCTAATATCTCTTTATTTTTCTATTTTTCTACTCTCAACCTCTTCCTATCCCCCTTTCCTTCTCTTTCCTTCTCTTTCCTTTCTCTCTTTCTTTTTGTCTTTCCTCTATCTCTCTCAACTCCTTTTACCCTTTTCTAAATCTTATATTCTGCTTTCCCCTTTTATCACTTCTACTTTGCTATGCATGAATGGATTTTCTCTTTGCTCTTGCTGTACATTAGTTATTCTTAACTTTCTTTTTGCCATGTACAGTTATTTGTATTTTGAATACAACATTGCTTTTAACAATTATAATCGCCTAATATTGTATGGAGTGTAGTACTTAAATATATCACGTTTCACTCTTATATTTATATATGCTCTACTCATCTCCATTGTAATCGATGATTATCTTTAATGCATGCATTGTCTCTCTTTTACTCTTCTTACTTTACTTTTCTTCCTGTCTTCTTTCTCTCTTTTTTTCTTCTCTCTTCTCTTTCCTTTTTCTATCCTTTCTCTTTTCTTTCCTCCCTCTTTCTCAACTCCTCCCGCTCTTTCTCAACTCCTCCCCCCTTTCATCTTCTTATCTTCTTTTCCTATTTCTTATCTTCTGCTTTCCCCTTTCCTATCACCTGTATTCTGTTATGCATTAATGTATTCTCTTTTTGCACTTCCTGTGCAATTGCTGTACTTCAGTAATTTGTTTGCTACATTGTATTTAACGAGCTACATAATCACTTAAATTATGCTCTTTATATTCTTATCCCCTGAATCTTTTTAATTGCAAGTTTGCCATAATTTCACTTAAACTATATATGCTCTTTATATTCTTATCCGCTGAATTCTTTTAATTGCAAGTTTGCCATAATTTCACTTAAACTATATATGCTCTTCTTTTTTTTCAAGTTCAAGTTCAAGTGGTTTTTATTTCTCATGTCATATCAACAGTTTACAAATCAATAGAATTGATACATAATAACGAATAATAAATAAATACGAAACAATCTGGCAAGAACAAAATATATATACATAATATTTATCATGATTCTAAATAATTTTTACATTACATGAGAAATGAGGAACCCAAAAAGCATAGCTTGTAAATAAGGTCCTCTGGTTTAGATATAAAACAATTATTTTGTTTTGTTCAAGATAATTCAATATTTCCGAAATATGAGGTATTGCCTTGTAAAATAAAAAAAATGATAATCAAGAGAAAAATCAAGAAAAAGAAACACGACAACAGCAAAATAAATGTAAAAATAAAAAAATACTATGAATTCAAGGAGAAGACAAGAGGTATAGAAGTAAGAGTGTGTTCCACGTGTCAGACGATTTGAATGAAATACCTGTAGCAGTTTTAAGAGAAGTGTGGCTCACTTGATTAATAGGGAAAAAGAATATAATCATCATGGGGGGAATAGTACGGAGTACGATTCCAGAATTATTTGTTTTAAAACGTTATTTGAAGGGGATAGCCTGGGTATCAGTTGAGAGATTGATCTATTTCGTTCCAATACTTGGTTCTGTGAAAATACAGTTTTTTGAGCGGATGGACGTCCGTAAGAGTGGGGGGTGATACTGATTAGACTGTCTTGTGGATACGAGTGGTACATTCGGAATTCCTGGTTAAAGATAGAAATGAGAGGGGAGGGCAGTGTTTTTTGTGATAACTGAAAACATAAAGATCCTAAATGCCAATTGTATAGGTCGTCGATTTTTAGTATATGTTATGAGAAAATAAACTATTGGTATGAGAAAGAGAAGTGGACTTGTGTATTATTTCGATATGATTCGTTTTTAAGTAAGTATTCTATTATTGGAGAATCTTGGAGGATTGCCCCACGCCAAGATTCCATATGTCAGTAGGGATATATAAGCGTCATATAAAGCGACAACAAAATCCGGAAAGGAAACATATGCTTTAACCTGTTGATTTACACCAATCATTCTTCGATATCCAAATCTACATATATAGTCAATATGAAATTTCCATGATAGTCTATCATCAATAAAAATTCCAAGAAACTTAGTAAAAAGAACTTTTTGAAGAACTTTACCATCAATTTGTATAGGGCCCGGAAGAGAATTAATGGAATTACTAAAAATCATGTAATGCGTTTTGGCGATGTTAAGTGACAGTTTATTAGCTCTTATCCAGTCTTGTACATTAAACAATTCCGAATTGATTCTGTCAAGGAGAATTTGAGGATCACGTTCAGAAAAGAAAATATTAGAGTCATCGGCAAAAAGTATAAATGATAAGATATCAGAAGAATTTTTGAAATCATTAAGGTACAAAATAAAAAGGAGCGGTCCTAAAAGAGAGCCTTGCGGTACGCCACATCTAATAGTTTTTGTTGACGATATTGTATCATTAATGCAAGTAAATTGTTTTCTTTCTGTCAGGTTTATATTCTTATCCGCTGAATTTTTTTAATTGCAAGTTTGTCATAATTTCTGCAATGCTGATGACCATGCTTTACTGTCTTTTTGTAATTGTTAAAGTTACACGCTCTGTCTCTCTCCCTCACTTTTTTCTTCTCTATCCCCATCTGATCTCTCTCTCTCTCTCTCTTTCTCTTTCTCGTTGCCTACACTCAACTCCCCTTTTCTTTCTTTTTCTTTCTCTTTACTTCTCTACTGCTACCTTTCTCACTCTTGTCTTCCTCTTTTTCTTCTTTCTGCTTTAAATTGCTATGCTTGGCAACCAGTTGTACCGTCAATATTATACAACCGTATATTATATTATGTACTACACAATGTATACTTACTAGGTTTGATTCCATTGCTGTGGTATTCTTTTCAACCTCGCTCAATTCTTATTCTTCACATCTAATAGTTTTTGTTGACGATATTGTATCATTAATGCAAGTAAATTGTTTTCTTTCTGTCAGGTTTATATTCTTATCCGCTGATTTTTTTTAATTGCAAGTTTGTCATAATTTCTGCAATGCTGATGACCATGCTTTACTGTCTTTTTGTAATTGTTAAAGTTACACGCTCTGTCTCTCTCCCTCACTTTTTTCTTCTCTATCCCCATCTGATCTCTCTCTCTCTCTCTTTCTCTTTCTCGTTGCCTACACTCAACTCCCCTTTTCTTTCTTTTTCTTTCTCTTTACTTCTCTACTGCTACCTTTCTCACTCTTGTCTTCCTCTTTTTCTTCTTTCTGCTTTAAATTGCTATGCTTGGCAACCAGTTGTACCGTCAATATTATACAACCGTATATTATATTATGTACTACACAATGTATACTTACTAGGTTTGATTCCATTGCTGTGGTATTCTTTTCAACCTCGCTCAATTCTTATTCTTCACCACAACCTTGGAG
>CALNVZ010001222.1:12044-30687 GCA_940671915.1 Paracentrotus lividus
TAGTGCGGGATGTCTTTTGTAATCACAGAGTAGCTGTAGTATTTGTGTTAGTACCTCATTTTTTGATTTTCAATTTGTTGTTTTTTTAATATTTTTATCATTTTTATATTGTATCATTAATTGCACTACATTCTTCAGGTTGACAGGAAGATGCCCACCAACTGTATGATACTCTATAGTTTCATGCAACTACGCCAATAGGGAAAGAGTAAAGTGGGACATATTTGCATATTATTGATGGTAATTCACATTTGTTAATATATAGAAGCACGGCTACACGCCGCCGGGGGGTAGACTTGGTTGGATCATCCCCCCCAACAGTGATGTATGCGCCCTGATCTGATGTAGTGTAAGTTATGCCTGGAGGAATATTCGCGGGTTAAGATGTTACATTTTAAAGGTTCTTGAAGATTAATTTCACACAGAATATTTGGCGGCGAAGGTGATGGGAGGCACTTGGGTGCTGCATATTTTAACTTCTCTGGTGATACAATTTAGTTTGGTTGTTTTGCAAATATTAATGGTTATAGTCTTTATAGCCAAGGATAAGTTGAAATAATAGGGTAGAATTAGACACATTAAATAAAATAATAATATAATTAAAATTCAATTATAGAAAAACAAAAAAATACCTATTAATTAAAAGAAAACTGGCATAGCATCAATTTCCCTCAGTTCATCCTTGTCAGTAAAAATGATAATTATACTGGATTTAACAAAGTGACATTTTGGAGTATGTTGACTCCTCAATTGTCTTTCTTGTTTGTATTTATCTCTAGCTCAGGCCTGTTCACCTCACGACCACAGGATCTCGCTCGTGGTTGTTCATTTTAATAGAACTGAGTCGATCAACTTACGAAGTTTCTGTAATGCTGGATAACATTTGGAATATTTTCTTAGGGGGTACATCAACAGGTATTCACCTTGTTACTTGATAATTCGTTATTGAAGAGTAATGTTCTGCTCGGTATTTTATCATTATAGGGTTTGTTTTTAGACGCTCAGGGTAGCACCGTTCAAAAATATGGCTGCTTTTGTGCGCCATATAATTTACGGAATTTGGGGTAATTGTCTCTCTTAAATTTTTGTATGGTAAGCTTTGGCACTGTTAGAGCAACCTACAGGAGAACACAAATGAATTAGTGTACTTTTGTTGCAAGCATTTGTTCTAAATAATTGACCGATATCTGAATATTAGGTTGCAATTGCAGTCTTCATTATTTAAATTTCTTTCTAGATTTTGAGGCATTGAGCTTCTTATTATGTAGCGAATCTTAAGCTTGTTTGTGTTCCAATCAGCAAATTGTACATAGGGGTGAATATGTGATTGTCTTAAAAACTGAAAACGCCATAGAAAGCTACAGTTTAATCTGAATTTTTGTGTTACCTCTTAACCAAAGAGATGGGCGTCCAATATTGTCAAAAATGTCCTCGATCCCGTATTTTGGTGTTTTTCCATAGTTAGACATCACTCTGATAGAAAAAATGTTTTTCTGTATAAGGAAACTCATTGTTATATATGCACATCTTTAACACTTAATAATGTGTGTCTACATTCGCCACATCCGCCAACATTTAATTTTTCCAAGACAGTTCACGTTGCAATGCTGTCAAATCACGTATCGTCAAAAAACGTCCTCTCACGAAAATGAAGCAATTTGACGCTTAACAGTTGTACGTGTGATATCAAAATTATGAAACCGCGCTATTACAAGGAAAAGTTAAGTTGGTGACCTTCAAGATGCCTCCAATTCTAAAATCGATCATATTTAACTTGTGTCTAGAACACATACACAAATTTGGGGAGAAACCGGAAAACCTTTACTTTTTTGGATACCAGTGAGACAAGAATGGTGTATCGCTGATTCGTAAAACAAGTACCCATCAGATGCATGCTCTTTTGCGGATGAGGAATCTGTTTTAAGAAAGCCAAAATCAGCATATCGCGACTTATACAGTGTTTTGGTAAGAAACTGCAATTTTGGGCATTTTCGTAACAAGTGGTGGTGGTTAATGTAACCTATTTAAAATACACGTAGGAGGGCATATCGTTGATTTATGCTTTACATGATCCCAGGGAGGAGTCACTTGTGCTAGTGCACCTGATATGCAAGGAATTGTGCAGACAGGTGATAGACATATGATACATGTATCATCATCGATAACGCTCGGTTAAAATAGGGAAATTAAATTAAATTTAATTGCATACCTCAGTGGGGAGTAACTATTAGTCTGGGTGCTAGCAGTGGATCAGCCTAGTTTTAAAAGGTGTTAAAATTTTCGATGTGGAAGCCCCAGTCACTGCCAGAATTTGTTATTTGCCCTCTTATGGATGTCTAAGCGATTATGATTTCAGACTGGCACTCGTGTCTTCTCACAGGGTGTTTTGGTACGATTTAGCTGAAAACCTGCGGGAGGTTGAGTCTTGTTTGGCAGCCTTTAACAAAGTCCCTGAGATTAACCTTAGGCAAGGTGACCAGACAATCATCTCAGCGCAGGGGTGAAAAAGGTAACACAAGCCAGACACGCGCTTGGAAGTGGGCAGACATAGAGAAATGGGTTCATGTTAACACGAGAGAGAAAGATTTTAAGATGAACGTCTGCAGGTGGTAGAACGCCTAATGATGACCTGCATATGTCTTGATTAGAACTGTAAGTTTTCCGTACAGCCAAATACGGTGGTTCGGTCGGAAGTCATACAAGTCACACGCCTGCACAAAACTGGGTGAATTTTTAATTCCTGATAATGAGGATTGTTTTTTGATCGGTGGCAAAGCAGTTATGTAGAATTTTTTATTTTATAACAAATGATTAATATTGTGGAAGTCGAATGTTTATTTCGTAGAGGGATGTGTTTGGCCAAATGTCTTACAATTTCATGTATCCAGAATACAAAGTCCCTCAATACTCCGGACATTCTCATAAGATGATTTGTGCATGTGTGAATGAATTCTATATGTTGTTTTATGATGGTTTATTTTGCTTGAGATAGTACATTTTATAAGTGAGTCTCCAATTACGATGTTATTTTAGCTTATCATTGGTAATTACAGTGTTTAGTGTAAAGCTTGAGTGAGTAAATTTAATAATGTTACTCGATCCTAAGTGGTCATGATGACAAAAGCCTCAAGCAATCGGCTGGTCTTCGAGAAAAATCACGGAGGGCTAATCAAAGAATAGCTCATCAAGTGGTGTGCATTTAAGCATTTACAATAGAATCGATTGATTTAAACACATTATGTGCAGCTGCGAGCCGATCAAATACATCCAGGAATCATTACCGATTAAATTCCCAATAGAGTGAGTGTGAAGTCAAAACAAACTGGAACAACCGCTACCCCTGCCCACCTACTCTGCTATCTTCGTAACCCCCCACACGCTCAATCGCACTGCATTGCATAGCGCACCCTCAACCAATCTGAAATTACCCACAAAATTGTGGGACCCCCATTGTTGCGCTCCTTTTACCATGAAGTATTTTCATGGTTCTATAACATTTGCCATGCACAGAGATTCAATGCCCCAGATATAAAGGATATTCTTAAAAATCTGAAAATGTATCATTGCTCTGCTTCTAATATCTGTAAACTACGGGACTTCCGCTCTGAAATATAACCTTTCCCTGTCTCTAGACTACCATTATCACAACAAATAATAAATCTGATATCTCGAGCACTCCAGATGTAATCATTATGTATTTAAATAAACACATTTTCAGTCGCCATTCTTTACGGACGAAAGGGGTTGACAATGGAGTCATCTGTGTACTGAGACAGGAATCGATCTCCAAGAACAACACCTTCGCTCAAGCCCCAAACAATGTCAGTCAGGACACCGTAATAACGTCGTACATCCATTCAACCTGCACAAGCCCGACCGCCGCCCAATACTAACATATTAATTACAGACCTCCCTTGGTCTGAGGGCAAGAATTTTGAAGACATACGATGATAATGAGTGCGCTTTCCGTCCGCTGTTCATATCGCCGGCAACGCACCCTTTGGCATAACTGTAAATGTACCACACATCCTCCGTCACTAATGGTTATGCGTGCGATTATCCTTAATGGTTGCTTATAGTGCTTTTTTATCAGGAAAATGAAGAAACGACCTCATTTTAGGTCAAGATTGATATGAACACTGGATTTTGTGGCTATCATCATATAATTACATGGGACCCAGAGCTCTAAATTCAAATATTCCAAAATTTCAGGACAAAATGGATGTATAGGTCCGCCTAGTATATGTCTCGATAATCGTTGACAGGGTGTTATGCGAGAATTCCGAAGTTGGATAATATGGAGATTTAGGATAAATGGTATTGTGAAAATTCTGAATATAAGGAATGAATACGAGTTAACTGAAAGTCGGAGCAAGTGTATATAGCCTGAGGAATGTTAATCTGCTTGGGTTGATCAAGATGAGTCATGGTAGATATAACATTGATCATAGGGCTTGCCGTTAACATAAAAGAGAATTTGCCGATCAATCGCAAATTTTGAAAGAACCATTTTAATTGGTCACTAGACCAAGGTAATTTCTGTGCAATAAACCCGCCATGCCAACAATGAGTATAGTGAATTTGGTCGTGATTGCATCACTTTTCGATTGATTGCACCAAGTCGTATAATAGTTAACAGTTAGTGTAAATGACCTTACCGCGTACTCGATCTGGTGATTACAGTTCTGTGTGATGAATAATATTAATAAGAACGCATATGATCGAAGTATACATCCAAGAACATGTTGGCAAAAGAGATCTCGATTTCGTAAAGTCGTTCGTTCTACTTTATAGTAGCGATTTGTGAAAACATTTTGCTTCCTAGATCGATTTTTGTGAGTTGTATGAGGAATTGGAGAGGGAGCGGTGTGGGTGGCCAGAGCATTTGGGGTCCACCCCCACAGTGGGGCACGGTGGTGGCCTTTTAACTGATGTTGAACGTGTCTTTTAACAGAGAAATTACGATCGAAAACAGGTATTATTAGAATTGGTCCATTTAGACAAATGAAGGATAAAGAAAAAAGACATGTATTATGAAAGCAACGGTTAACAACATTGTGATTGATTCGGTAACTTGTTGTATAGCTTTCTTCTCATGTTTGAAAAACAGCAGTGGCATTTTTCAAAGAAATCCTATGTAACGATTTTCCCCACCGGTAATGTACTTACAATCGAAAGTAATAAAATTCATCGTGAATATTAGAGATGTTTTTGCTGATTTAATTTTTAGAATGCCATCTGAGACCGCCATATAGTTTTAATAACCGCTTATTAGATATTGGATTATTGTTTCGGATTTTACAATGAAACCTACAACAATGGATAACACTCACGAGACACGCTTAATGGATGCACGCGGTGTTGGTCTCTACTTGGCAGAGAATGAATAAGCTGGGAGAGGGGTGAGAACTAGCAGACGTTGTTTATTCGACAACCATACATAATGTTTCAATGTTTACATTCGGATGCAATATCCGGAACTAAGCTATGTTGTAACTACTACAGTGTCTGTTATCTTTTTTATTTACATTGACAATGCAAGATTACTTATAAATTTTCCGATTCTTATCATGTTTATTGAACAAGCCCTGCTTCGGATGAATTGGTACAGCCTCTGCAAGCTTAGAGTTGGATCTTTGAGCTCTGTCAAATGTTATTCTAGATGTATTAGTTTTGAAGTTTTACTACGATTTTGAGGGGTTCTATTGTCTCATACGCATTATATCTTTCATTTTTATCTATCTCCTTTCTGTTTCCCTCATACAGAGACCACACATCGAATTGTTCTGGGTCAGACTTTCGGATACTAGACAATCAGCATGAATCGTGCTCAACACGACAACAAATTTGTTGACTTTTATATTTGCACTTTGTTTAGTTTGTGCCTTTTTAACGATCGAATTTTTGCTTACTCTCTCTCTTGCCGGATCAAGAACTCGATTTCCCAAAATAGTCAAAGAATAAAGGTGCATATTAACCATGATTGGTTATTTCGTTCAAGACTTTAGGCTACTTCTTATCTCTCTCCAGTTCAGCTCGTACATGAACGACGTTCTTTGATAGTATTCGTTAAATGTTTTGTTTAGTGTCAACATACATATAGACATAACCCTACTTCAAACCCCCACAAAAGAAATCATGAGCCACGTTTCAGTAAGTATTGTAGCAAGTATACCTCTTTAATTGTTGGTTTGTTTCTATGTTACGTTTCCATGTTTTACAAAGTGGACTGCTTTTTTTGGGAACTGACTTTGTGTATTCACCTTCCTCAAACAGTTCAACCGAAGACACACCATAACAGTTCCATGGGTCCGTAACTGTTGTTTCTCGGCATAGTTATCTGTTGAGATCGACATAATTTTTATGATAAACTGTTTATATTGTTTCTCGCAGGTACTGCTGTAATCACGAAAACACTGGTTATATGATTTAGCTGTTACCGGTAGTTATTCGGTTATCATTTCTTCTGTCTCCTTCCCAGGCAACACCAAATTGGATTTGGGCATCATTTTTTTTTCACGCTCATCTAGTTTATGTAATATTAATGGCTTTCATGCATATAAATAATAACTGCAGGAATAGTAATATTGTTCCTATTTTAGTACTGAACCTTAATTCTTTTATACCCACTATAAGTTAGCATATTTATGGTTCGATACAGTACCAATTTTCAGCATTTGTTTGCACGTGAAATGCATAATATATGTACGTTATAAGGTGTGGTATGTAGAAATAGATAGCATATGTTTTGTTATTTTTCACTTTTATTACACCCTGATGTAGTATGTAGTTTTTTTCATGTTCCTAGGTATCCATCTATTGACAGTTGATCCATACCTTTAAATAAGTATAGGACAATAAATGGATTCACCATAAAAACTCTATCAGACAGATAGATTTCTAATATTAAGATAGGAATGGCAAAAATTTTGTACATTTCTGTATTTGTAATTTCCTTTTTTTGTGAACCATACGGATTGAGTGGCATCAATAGGTGTATTACACGCTCACACTAATAAGTACAAAGAGCGAAATTTCTTTGCGTCCATAGATAGAATGGACTGAATATACAGACATATCTACGATTCATTATGGGCACAGGGTAACTTTTAAACACCATTGTTTCCTTAACACCGCTTTTCGAGAGGTTTTAAACCAATTTTAACCTAGACTGTCCCTTTGATATCGTTTCATAGTCCTTTTATAATGGTTTGTTCATTTAATAAAAGCCTGTGAATAAATACATTATAAGTGTATCTACTTTATCAATCAATTGAATTTTTATTAAGCTTTCACACTCGAACTTTTAGTTCTATGTCTAGACATGCTGTCTCTAACTCGGGTAAATTCAATATAAAATGAAGCAGTTTATGTGGTTAATGGATTTCAATACAAGGGTAAAACAACCACATTGTGAACTAGATACTACAATGTTATTTATGTGCATTATGATTTATGGGTAACGACATAACATAGGGTAATAATAATACATTGAAAATAAGATTGAAAGAGTGGGGTATTATCCCTGCTCGGTTAATATTGTGAATTCAGAAATTTGTCAAAACCCTAATTGGGAACAAAACAAACTAACGATGTACACATAAAATATGATCTCTTATGCCATCGTAAAATTATCCATTATCAAGCATCAGGAAAGCGGTTCACTGTGTCTCAGATTTATTATCTCTACAAGCGATTTCATCTCCAGTAAGCATATATAGTTGTGGTGAGTTAAACATGATATAATATCGTCGTCGCTAATATACTACTTAATGAAAGATATGTCGTTTCTTAAGAATATTGGGCTCATCTTGGGGATCAAAAATAGTTAAAGTTTATTAGTCTCATGCTTTTCTTTCACCTGAGAAGGATCATATTAGGTAGTTGTTTTAGATTACTCTCTTAGGTCTGATTATGATTTGTGAGTCCGAGTATATGTCAAAAATGTTTATAAATATAGGTATCAATAAGGATATTTAGATTGTACATTTGTTTTCTCCAATTGGTCATCTCTTTTGTTCTTTAAACAATTATTTGCGACAATGTTGGAATTTATTTTTATTCTTGACTATTCTCACATGAACATGTTGTTGATTAAGGTTGAAATAGCAATTAGTTACGTACTTAGCTCAGGCAAGTTAGGTGGTGATTTGATGGGTTTACGTTTACATTGGTAGTTATTATTGACCAGTTTACTTACTCATTTTTATGGTATGGCTTATCATATTCGACACGCTCATAATGACGATTGATTCGATATAGAGTTAAGTGGCGATATATGTTTTGATAGTTAGAATGTATGTATATTGCCTGTGTAAAATAACCAAGGAGGAAATCATACTTATTAGATGAATGAAAAAAAATTTTGAACATTGTCTGGTGTTAACATATTTGTATATCTTTCAGTGACAAAGTTGATTGTTATTGGTTTAGCTACGTTCCATGGGGATTAAGGCCTAGAGATATATTCCAAAAATTATGTGGTTCTGCTATTTTTAATGGCAAAGCGCTTTATACTACATTTTTTTTTTAGCTTCTTACATAGATTTTCGTGATATAGACAACTATGTTAATATTTATTTGAATTTATTCCCTAAATTACTGGAATATAGTACCCTGTAGTTATTTGTTAGTATTTTGTATACCCATGATGGTGATGTTTAAGCCTATAATATTTGTATGTGATTTTTGAACTCTCTTTTGGTTCATAATTGTATCAGCCTGAAATATGAACTGTGCTAATCCTCACTGATTTCTCAGAGTATTTTTCTTGTATAATTTGACTTTTAGACCTTTGGTCTGGTATTGTCAAGCATATCTTTCTTACTGAACAGCCTGATAATACAAAATGCATGATATTTCAACCTAAGTAGATAATTGATAATTCATCAAATATTTTATGTCCCATGGGTCCCACTAATTCCATTGGAATTGCCCCATCAGTGGAAAGGGTTTTTTTTTAATCAATTTCGGCATTTTTCTATTAGTTGTTTTTGTGTTTATTTTGGGTCACCATAAATAAATAACACGAGACCATTTACTCGCATGTAGAAGCATCAATCATCGGATGAGAGTGGGATAAATTCCTACATAGTCAATTTATTTGTCCTTTCGTATATACGATATGCCTGTCTTTTGTATACAATAAAACTGTGGATTGGAAGCGTAAATAGAATGAAGGCGCAATAATGATTTGAATCGTGATTCAATATTGCGTGGGGTCCGATAATTTCCTAGCGAGATACACATCGATGCACTGTAATAACACACAAACCAGATACATTTCTCCATAAGGCGCATGGCTCATTTTGTACCTCGCGTTACAAGTAAATGCTCACTCAAGTGGAGAAATAAATAGCGTCAGGATACAAACGAGACTTGAGAGTCTAATGATCTAGATATACTATAAAGGAGGGCTGTCCCACTGTAGGCGAGATTAAGTTGTGTTGCTAGGAAGAGTTTTGGTCTGAAGATCCTATTAACTGAGTCTGAATTCTTTTGCTCGTTCTGGTGTACGGGGTCAAAGCTCGCGCAAATTGTTATGTTTGCAAGCCTAAGAACGGTGTTCGGTTAACGGTCGACACTGGGGCAAGGTTGAATATAGCGGACTTCGGAATCTAATTTGGTTGATATTGATGCTAATAATAATCTAACTAATTATCGAATTGTCCATTGAAAGTACATTTAGGTGCATATGGTCGCGCTCGATCAGCATATTTCTGATACTAGGGTCCGATATGTTGGGACAGGCCTTTAGTTCAGGATCCTTATGAAAAGATATTTGCTTCTATATATAATAATTGACGAGATGATTTGTTTAGTAATTTTCTGTTATCTTATTGAGTCTCTTAATAAGTGAGAGTAAACATTTTGGATGAGGAATGTGCGATAACTGATAAAAATGAAGAATTGACGTTATCCCAAATTTTATTTGGTCTCCCGGAAAGGATATTTTATTTGGGCGCCTTTTCTCGTGGGGCGCAGCCGCTTGATGCAGCGCCAGAAGGACTTTTAGCTCTTATCCCCTCTATACTCTTCTTATTTTGTTATGCACACAGTGTAAATATCCCACTTTGTCTGAACACTATGGAAAGCGAAGCTACAACTATGATATCCTTTTATTTGTATACCGTGGTCTGGTATGAACGCGGCCTGAGGGTGACTTGTTTGATATGAATCACTCCAATAATGACCCTATGCTCTCTCTCGATATGAGGCGGCAACAAGATTGGCAAAATTAAAGAGAGATGCTCATACTTCCACTCTACTTCCTTGTATTCGTCTCGAAGACAAATCACTGTACGCGCGTCATAGTATTTGCAAGATAACAGTTCTTTGTATAAATATGGATATGGGTGCAATTTATGAGATGATGTGGTTCTATTTGCGCTATATCATATGTTATACTTAATGTCTTTTAGATGGTTACTTAGTAATAACTGACAGGAAGACCTGACCACAGAGTGACATAAATTATTGGTTTTGATTTGTGAATAAAGAAAAAAATAGAGCAGCTCAATGTTATGGAATATTTGACGCTATTCATAATGAGGAAGAATCTATCGGCGCTCGGGATGATCGTACCATCGAACCAGAGACCTCCATGGGTTACTAAGTCACAGAAGTCAAAGCGACTTCTACTCTCGATTTGGAGCTTATAGTAAGCTCTCCAGTAGCAAATTCATATTCATCTAACTTTATATTGAGTACGAAGGTCGGTGAGGAGAAATAAGGATTAATTCTATTAGTTGTTCAATGTATTCCTCTCCATATCAGTATTCAACTATTTTGACAATATGACATTATTGCCGCACTCAGATACGCGTTTTATGTGAATGACAGTCTCATGTTGTACAATTGAACTGTAATAAAGGTGCTATAGCTATATTTATAGAAATTATGCTCACGATTAAGTTATGGTGTTGCTCGAATTCATATACCCTAAGATTTACTACGTCACAGCAAAAAAGATAGCAATAAAACGAACGCGCACTAATAACTCCTACTGCTTATAAGTTTAATTTTGCTTAAAGTGTGCTGTGTTATTAATGTTTTTATGTGATATAGCCTGTGGCACTAATACCAAATAGTTTCTCTCGTGTCTGCACCTCGGCATGATTTATCAAATATATAGAACATATACATTACATTTTCATGTTCGTCTATATGACATTCCACTCTCTACGCACATAACATTAGAAGAGTGCTTAGAACGATATTAGGTAAATATGTTTGGATATAGTAATTAAATGTCTCTAAATTATTTCACTAAGTCACTAATGGTCTGGACCCACGCTCAAATGAACACGATATGCCTATACCATTCTTGATTGTTTACTCGAGACTGGTTTGGATAGTATTTTGGCGTATTCATTTATGATGGCGGGGTAGCGAAGTGGTTTAGGTAGCTAACAGCGTGTATTAATAGGATTGTCAATTCAGCACCATAGAATTATGTACGCATCGTCCTAGGCAATCTAACTCTCTCATACAGATCAGTCTTGGCAGGGCTGGCTATACTCACTTGCAGGGTCCTCTTCTACCGGGACTTATGTGGGAGCGTCACTGGATGAGTGGACAACATTTATCTTAAAATATCAGACAATTGAATAGTAGTTGGTCTATGAGTTGTTGCGGAGGTTTTTGACACAGGAGTTTGTGGTTCGAGTTCATAAGATATGTGAAACCATGTATATTTCTACATATTGGGAGGCTGCATGAAATACCTTAATGCTCACACTTGTAATAGAAAAACTTAATGACGCAAGAGTATTCACTTCATTTTTCGTACTTACAAATTAGGGCTATATATTATTAAGTCCATACTACTTCTTCGATTAATCGCAACACCGGGAAGAAGACCGAGAGGTAATGTAGAGTTAGATTAATTTGAAATACTTGAAATATTTGTTACAACAAGTAGTGACATGAGGATTACACCTAGTTATGTAAGTAATAAGTATTGAAAAATATTAAAAGATAATACAAAGGTAAGGTATAATAGAATCATGTTTTAGTATTTTTCCTAGGGGATTTAGAATAATTTTGTCCAAATATTATAAAGTCAAAAGACCTTGTAGACGAATAATATTTTAATCACGTGTCGTATATTTATTTATACTTAGGTCAATGGTCTGTGAGAGGAACCACGCATATTCTCGAACTTTGATCACGTGTTATGCTGTTTGTTGATTATAGTGACTCTGTGTGGTGGTGACTGACCATTAATTTGGTCTCCTCACTCTTCACAGTAAATATCGCTCTATATTGTAATACGTACTCTCAGAATCTGTCCCCACCACGATGTAGTAGCCAATGATCAATATGTTGGATCGTCATTAAGCATTTTATAATTAAAATCTAAGCACAAGAATTATTTGAATAAACTTTTATGGTTGAGCAAGATCTCATTTCTCTGAGTGTAATATCTCAATATGTCTGACACATGGGAAAGACTAAACCCGTCACCATTTATACTTTTGAAACCATTTTTCTCTTCTGACATCTTTTACCAACTCAGTCGGACAAAAACGAGGAACGAGGCGGCACCTTATTATTTCCCTTCGAATGCTCTACCATCTCTCTCTCTCCTCTCTCTGTATACTTCATCACCTGAAACAAACTGTAACATTAAGGCCTACGAATTCACGATAGATCTGTGTTTGGTGTAATTTGGACTGTCACTCAAGAAGTCTCTTAGCCAGCTTTAATAGCAATAAAGTGCGTTGTAATTGATAAGGACAAATTATAATTCAATAACATAAGAGTTTTAAATGCTTTTGTCACTTTGTAGAGCCTCTTCTGTCATGGCAAATATTTTATCGAGGCAGAGTTCTATTAATAGCAGCATCATTTTACATTAAATATGATGCATTCCTTTTTAAAACTACAGTGGAAGCTCGTTATAAGCGAGAGATAAACAAGGATTAACCTTCTCTGTGGTTCCCAGGGGATCTTGTTAATAAAAAATATGAATGAAGTTATGATATATTCAAATGTTTTGATTCTGTGACGTCACATGCGGCCGGATCTCCTATGTGTTATGTAAGTGTAAATTCCATAAAAAGTGTCAGTTTTTTTTTTCACAAACAAAATATTCATCGTTCACTGTGGCGGTCGAATATAGGCATCAAATTGTTCATATGAACGATGACTATATCAATTGACCCATTCCTTTATCAAGGAACAGGAGGGGGAGGGGGGGGGGGGGGGGGGGGGGGGGGGGGGGGGGGGGGGGGGGGGGGGGGGTGGGGGTGGGGGGGGGGGGGGGGGTGGGGGGGGGGTATCCCATTGGTCACAGTATTGTTGTCACTGAATAAGAGGAAATGATTATAGGTCTTTATTTTGCCAATATTTTGATGTTGCCTAGAAGCATCGGTATAGATCATCATATAACACCAGATTAATGCTCAGATAGCCCGGTACAAAAAAATATTTTGATCAATTCTAAAATTGGGAATTTTACATGTGTTAAAGTGATAGAAGATGTAAGTGCGGTATATAACGTCAGTTACCGACATGTTCTTCATAAAAGTTTCCCCAGCATAACAATTATTAAAGATATCTCTCGCTTAATTTTGCAAATCTGTTCTAAGCGATCTAGGTTATGATGCCCATATAAACTTATCAATTATCGACATGTCATGGACATGAGATATTGAGATTTGATCAAACACCATCATGATTTTAGCATGTCCGTTTTCTCGCTAACGGTCAGTTATGCCGACCGTTTTCGTTGGGCCGTTTCCATATGGTTAAATAGATGTTAAACGTCGCGAATTTTTAGACAAAACTTTCTTCGCTTATTACACTTATCTATTTTTTAGGTAGTGAATTTCAGTTTGAAGACCCTTAGATATGGATTCTTTCCTTTATACCGGTGATCTCATTAGGAAGTAAACTAGCGGATAAGAGCAAAGTGATAAGAAGATTACTGTATGTGTGTAACGTACAAGATAGCTGTTAGAGTAGGTATAGCCGGCCAGTAGACACATATTGACAACTGGCTATGGGCAAGACACCGATACCACACATTCTACATTTATAGTTTAGGGATTTGATGACTTATTTCCTCTCTCATAGTGTAGTGATTGGTAAAGTGTACTGGTTTTCTAATGTGGGAATCAAGCTCGTGCCGCATCTTAGTTGTTGTCTCCAAGTACCTGAATTTCAGTTTGTCTTATTTTAGATACGGTTGGTATCTGTCTCAATGCAGAGATAAGCCGCATCAACCTAGATTTCATATTTAGTACATCTCTTGTCTATGCTCTTACTTATCATGAAGACATAAAATTCTCACAAGTAAATAATTGATTAATTATAACATAAAGAACTATAATTGACATATCAGAAGAAGCTTAGTCCAAAGGATAAGAAAGAGGTCAGCACGCACAGTTACAATGTTGAGAGAAATGTTGGTATGATTATACACAGCAAGAGATCCTGGGCGTACAGAGAGTAACGATCGCCTTTCTGTTACATTATAATATATGTGAATGAAATGTATTATAATTTTTATTATTCATCTAGTTACTTTTTTTGATCCACTCTCTACACATATGCTAATAATTCGATTACTTAGTGGAATGAACCGAGAATATATTTTCTCCATTCCCTACAGATAGTCCATGGGCCTAGCCAAAATATTTTCGCAAGTTTAGCATAGATTGTTAGTTCTGACTTCTTAGAGAGGACATACTTCGGATTATAGCTCTCTCAGATATTCGAATAAATTTTAGTTGCATATATGAATACCACACTGATTATTTTGTATCTTATTAGTTATGTTTATTATTTGAACTCAAATTATATCTGAAAATTTGCATCATTTTATTGAATATATAAATTTTCAGGCGAAAGAGAAGAGGTAGTCAATTGTACCAAACTTACCTCACGCTGTTTGATACTATGATCAAGTATATGATGCCTCATAATGGACGCTCGCTGCTATTTCTCGTTTATCAGTTAGTCTTGGACACCGAAAATAGATCTAAAGTGACATTATCACACAAGTATATAAAGTGAGGCTAAATACGTTACGCAGACAGCAGTTGTAGCCAACTATATTTATGTTGTAGAATAGTAGTTGATACATGAGGCATAGATACAAATTATAGCATGTAGAAGAGGAAGTAGAAAGTTGATATATACGAGATACTTTAAATGTATAGATATTCCATCAATATATAAAATAATAATAATAAATACAAACTTAAGCACAACATTATGAGGAATGACAGTTGTAGTGATATAAAGGCATCAATGAATAGAACACGAATAAGAGAGGCAAGAGAACAATAACACCGATAACACCAAATATGTACTGGAAGCGTTCACTGACTGAAACGCAATGGAAAAGCTCGGGACACGCGCATGCAAAACAGAGTCGATAATATTTCTATCATTTGGAATTCACCTGGTCTGGGTGATAGTAGGGAACGGGGCACAGGGAGGCATTAAAATTAGGGATTGCACGGAATAAGTAATTAACAAACAATAGGATGTTGTGCAAGGGGTCAAAGAATAAGGAAGGGGTGGATATAAAATTCATCGCAGCACGCTTTAAGGAGTTCAATAAGGAAGGAAGGACTTAATGCACTCACATGACACTATTATTGATAATTGTAATTAGGGTAAAGCTACTCTACGTCATCGCATATGCATCGGATCGGAGTCTGCTCTCTCTCGGTCTGCTCATTCTCTTCTCACTAATAAAAAATCAGCTTATGTCTCTCTAAATTTGAGAAGGAAAGTATCAAATTGACACTACATACACTTTTGCTCCTCCTCATTCTATTTCTAGTTTTCTTCTCATCTCTATACGCGTATGTCTCACGTTGTTTCGCCTTCTGTTTTTCTATATATGAATTCCATATTTTGTACTTTTTAGATCTGTCGTTTTGTCCTGCCTCTCTTGATCTTCCCTGTTCCAACGACTTAGCTCATCTTGTGTAAGAAATTAAGACATTAACATTTTTTCAATTTATTTATCACTCAAAAACTTAGCTTTATGACACTACATAAGTCTCAGCTCTACTCCATTCTATTATTTTCGTTGGGTTTTCTCAATACAATCATATTTTCACCGTCAAGAGCCTATAATATTGCAACTTCATATATTGTCCTCTTGTGAAGGCTTAGGGATGATTAGACTCCTGGTCCCTTCTGACATCTCTCTCTACGTAGATCATGTTTCTAGGTTCTCTGTCTCTGACTCTCTTTCTCTCTCTCCTTTCTCTCTCTCTCTCTCTCTTCTCGTCTCTTCGCTTCAAAAAGAAGTCCACTTAATTTACCCCTTCACACACAAACTGTATTGGATAAACTCAAGGATTATGATATATCTGGTTGTTGGATTTATAAGTTGGGATTTTCTCCGGGTGCATTTACTTAATTGGGAATTCTGCGGCCTTCGATTTAGACTCGTAACTACCCTGCCTCTACTATAATCGCAGACAAACAGGTCATATAATTATCTATCACTTAAAAATGTATATCTAACACGTGTAGATGGCAGACGCGCCATGTTTGTCATACTGATGTGTCTTTTTTGGCATAGCTTGTAAGATAATTCTATAATTTTCATGGATTCATGATCTTCTTGTGTTTCTGTTTGTTATCATTCACTAGATTTCTCAATTACTCCCCACAGTTAAGTTTATTGGGACATAATATAAGTAATTAAAATTCTGATAGTCAATGTTCATACGTATTATACTGTTATAAATATATACTCGCAGTTTACGCAATAAAGGCATAGGGGATAAATAGTCGGAGAAAATGCATCACCTTGAGTTGTTTGAACGTTTCGAAAATACACGAACCCAGATTATTTACAATTAACACCCTTGTGGAGAATTATGTGTAAGGAGGATCGCTCATGTGAACCTTAAAAATTGCACCGTACACATTTTTGGTTGTTTTCATACACAATACGTCGACATAATAAGTTGAGTTTGTTATTTTTGGCACCATAATATACTTACGTGAAATATACAGTCGCATATATAGAATTTGTGCTATCTACAGTAAATGGCTACTCTCACTCAGATTGTACAATGTTGTCACTTAGCACATACAGGTTGTGCACATGAATCAAAGGGGAAAATCATTGCGACAGGACTCCCCTAGATTGTACATACAGACTCGACTTATCTAGAACGATACATTTGTCTCTCCATCACTCGACTCATTAATGCTAGCCCGCGAAGTTCCTAACGCCAAGAAAAAAAAGTGCGCGCGCACAAACCACAGTTATAACTGATTTTCAGAACTGATGTTACATTATCATATAGCTAAGTCATATATTTCAGATGGCCTCTACGGTGTGAGTATATGTATAATGCGTATTCTTATATCTTATTCTATGAACAATTCATATTTGAGTGGGCGAGCGTCCGCTTTTGAGCTCGTGGGTACGAGACACTCGAGTTACCCTGATCAGTGAGGCTGATGCGATGTGACTTGGTGCATGTGCTGTCTTTGACGTTTCATATGGAAGAGAATACCCCCTTTTGATTCAGATCGTCTTGATAATTTGGGTATCAAATTAACATGCACGTGCTTGTAGAGGGTATCTTCAAATTCGACCTCATTTGATACATTATGATATTCAGTTGAGGCACGATGGATTGTTAAATAACTTAATTCTTGAAGTAAGATAAGGCTCTGGTAGCGGTGCTTTTAATGTGGTCTCTGCAATGAATGAATATCAGGAACTCGACGAAGGAGGACCGAACCAGCATTCCCGATTAATAATCTTGAAATATTAATTGTTTAACAAGCCAACAAAGGAAACTACCGCCAGTTACAGATTATCTTGCTTCTCCGCCTTTAAAATAGAAAGAAAAAAAAAAGAAATTTAAATCAAAAACTAACCACAAATCGAAGAAAGATGAAGACAATGCGTGTGCGCACCGATTGTTGTTGACTTCGGACGTGACCATCCTATAGCAACGGAGTGTCCGATAATGTGCTCAGCGGGTCAGCTGGTATGAAGCATCGTCTCCCTGCTCAGCGGAATGACCACAAGTGTCAACGCCTCATCAACCCGATCTGTCATAATATTGAAGTCTTTATAGAGAGTGAATGGGTTGAGGGTGTTTTAGATTTGCTAAATGAGGTACTTCATCACAGGCGTTTGCTAAGAGGAGGAAAAGACGCTAAACATCATATTTGTTTGATCTGTTGATCTGAGGTTATGCGTTAATGACCTTCTGGCTCTTGAAAGACTTAGAACCCCTTTGACCATAGTGCATCAGGTATTCCACATTAGGCACTTGACCTCATTATACAGTTCCTATAGCGGTCTGCAGCTACTTGATCATGTCCAGGTAGATCAACACTGTCAAATGGAATTGGTGTCCAAAATGAAACTGAGGCGACAGAAGTACACCATCGCAAAGTCAGCGTGCTCTCGGCAATGTGCTGAACTGACTTGCACAAGTTTTCAGCCCCTCCCATAATCTTACTGAGGATATCGTTGGGCTCACCATCCCCCACCAATCTTTTTAGATAAAAGGTTTATATTTCAGGTCTCTATTGACAAAATTTTTAGCTCGCGCTGCGCGCTCGCATATCATTTTTTTTAGTTTATTTATTTTTTTTTTATATGAACATAGGAACTACTATCTAGATTGGAGCTCAG
>CALNVZ010001224.1:0-10215 GCA_940671915.1 Paracentrotus lividus
AACTTGAAGTTATCAGCTGGTGCTTTAGATTACTCAGTGCTTTTGAAACGATTTAGCTCATGATACTTGTTAAACGAATGTCCGTGGATTTGGGTATATGGAGGACCCTGCTTTTTAGGCTGGTTGTTCCTATCTCACAACCGTAGTGAAATTGTCTCGATCAATGGTTTGTACAAGTCAATCAACCCTAATAACACGGAAACACAAGGTTTTTCTTCCCAATGGGTCTGTTATCGGACACACCTTAGATTTGTTTATTAATAACAAAAGAGCAATTATACGTTTCTGCTCACTGAAATTATTTATATTTATAATACTTCGTATTAATGGTCTGTCAATGATATGTTTTGGGAACTGCCGATGATAACGATTTTCTAGAGGTGGAGGATATGCGTGTCTTTTAAATGATATCTGTTCATTGGTTAATTGTCTGGTACCACCCTGTGGCTGCAAGGGCAAAAACCCACGAATTGAAAGTGGACAAAATTGGCATTGGAGAAAATATTCAAAGGAATGGTTCGCAGGATTTGGAAACTCTGTTGCTTAGAGAAAGAATTAGTAGAAAAGCGAAGGTTCTATTAGCACTATTAAATTCCATGTTTCCGGGCCACAGTGCGCCTCCTGGAAAAACATGGGCGCCACGAAAAGAAAAAAAAAAAACAAATAATAAAATTTTTTTTCATTTAAAAGTTATATTGCCTCCGGCCATAGCGGACCGCTTTTTTTTCCTAAAAAAAAAGTCGTTTTAATATAACTTCCACGGTGTAATTATATGATGGATTTAAGGTTGGGGGGGGGGGGTTCCTGCATCGGTGCGCGCTGTGGCTTCAGGGCAAAAAACCACGAATGCCGCACTATGGTGGAAAACTTGTAGAGGAGGTTATAATTCATCGAAAAAAATGATAATTTCATTAACAAGTTATATGCTCCCGGCCATAAAAGCGGACGCGCTTTTTCCCTAAAAAAAAGTCGTTTTATATACGCATATGTGGGACTTAAGTTTTTTTTTTTTTTTTTTTTTTTTTTTTTTTTTTTTTTTTTTTTTTTTTTTTTTTTTTTTTTTTTTTTTTTTTTTTTTTTTTTTTTTTTTTTTTTTTTTTTTTTTTTTTTTTTTTTTTTTTTTTTTTTTTTTTTTTTTTTTTTTTTTTTTTTTTTTTTTTTTTTTTTTTTTTTTTTTTTGTTTTTTTTTTTTTTTTTGGGGGGGGGTCTTTTGAAAATCGTCCGCTTGTGGATCAGCGTCCATGGCAAAAAAAAACCCGCACTAATGCCGACTATGTGGAACTTGTAGAGGAGGTTCTAAAATAGCAAAAAAAAAATGTATCGAAAAAAGGATATTTCATTTAAGTATATGCCTCGCGGGCCATAGCGGACCGCTTTTTTCCTAAAAAAGGAGTCAGTTTTTTTAATAAACTATTATGTGGGATTAAGTTTTTTTTTTTTTTTTTTTGGGGGGGGGTCTTTGAACTGTCCGGCCTGTGGCTTCAGGGCAAAAACCCCGAACGAATGCCACATGTGGAAGCTTGTAGAAGGAGGTTCTAATTCATCGAAAAATTGATATTTCATTAAAAGGTTATATGCCTCCGGCCATAGCGGACCGCTTTTTTTTTTTCCTTAAAAAAAAGTCGGTTTTAATATAACTTTCCAATTCCAACGTGGTAATATATAATGGAATTAAGGTTGGGGTGGTGGGTTGGGGTCCTCTTGCATCGGTTTCCGTCTTGTGGCTCAGGGCAAATAACTCCACGAATGCCACGATGTGGAACTTGTAGAGGAGGGTATAATTCAATTTGTTTCGTAAAAATCAAGTTGATATATTTCATTAAAAGTTATATGGCGTTTCCGGGGCCATAGGCGGACCGCTTTTCTCTGTATAAAATAATTTATAGTCGTTTATAATACGCTGTATATGTGGGATTAATGTTTTTTTTTTTTATTTTTTTTTTTTTTTTGGGGGGGGGGGTCTTTTGAAATCGGTACGCTGTGGATCAGGGCAAAGATAAAACTCCCAACGAATGGGCCACTATGTTGGAGACTTTGTTAGAGGTAGGTTATATTTATAGCATTGTCGGAAACATTGATATTTTAATTAAAAGTTATTTGCCTCCGGCATTTATGCGGGAACCGCTTTTCCTAAAAAGAAGATCGTTTTTTTTCATACTATAAATGTGGACTAAGTTTGGGTGGGGGTTCTTTGAATCTTGTCCGCGTGTTGTGGCTGGTTCCGGAAGGGGGTATGTTGGTGGCAAAGTCCTCAGCCCTTCCCCCCCGGGGAAATGCCACTATGTGGAAACCCTTTTGTGTTTTTTTGAGGTGTGGTTTTTTTTTATTTTTTGTTTATGGGAGGGATTATGTGACGTTTATTTGAATCTCATCCCGTAAAAAATATGAATATATTTCATTAAAAGTTATATAGTGCCTTTGCGTTTCCTGGGCCATAGGCCTGGCTCCTCTTCCGGAGGGGGATTCTTCATCTTTTCGCCTTTTTTCCTAAAAATTATATTTAAGTCGTTTTATATCTCCACGTGTAATATATGATGGATTAAGGTTTGGGTTGGGGTTGTGGTGGGGGGTGGTTTTATTGTTTCTTCTCATGCCCTCTCTTCTTCTGTGGCTGTTTGTCTCTTCTGCCATCGGTCGCGTTGCGCTGTGTGGGCGTACTAGTGTGGCAAAAAAGACGTCCACTAGCTGAATGAGTCCTAACTATGTTGCGAACTGTGTGAGATATGGGATCTTGTGAGGTGTTATATTATTCATGTTTCTTCGAAAAATGATAATTTGTTCATTATAGTTAAATATGGCCTCCCGGCCCTATAGCGGACCTGCTTTTCCTAAAAAAAAAGTGTTTTATGTACTCTTGTATGAATTGTTTTTCCTACAATCCACGTGTTATATATTGATTTGGACTTAAAGGGGTTGGGGGGTGGGGTCTTGGTAGATACGGGGTCCGTCTGTGGCTCAGGGCACAAAACCACGACGATATGCCCTATTAGTGGTATGCGGTAGGCGTGCTAATTTGTGTATGGTCACAAAAACATTCTCCCGTGGGCAATATGAACGCCAACTTTTCGAATTTTTTGTCTTTATTCGGGTTCCATTAAAGGTTGTGTCCTAAGGATATTACAGTATTGAAGGGGGATCAAATTATTTTAGAACCCTCCTTAAATTTCTAGGGGCCCTTTTAGGGGGGTGCGCTCAATATTTGACGCCTAGATAAGAAAATTGTGGTATTATTTCCTCCTTCAATTCCCCAACTTGTCCCATTACTAGTATTGTTCTTTATATCCAATAAAAATATCAAATTTGATGAGGACATATCTTTTTTCATTTCTATAAGTTAGTTCCTACGTTATAGACATGTCCGTAGTAGTTCTTGGTTTCACTTACAGTCGGCAGTTCCATCTAAAAGTTGTAATTTTTTCTTTACCATTATAAGTTTAGGGGTCTCAATATCTGGTGATAGAATCAATTATTACCCAAGAGATAACATTTATGGTTGAAATGATATTCGTGCTATTCTTTCATTAATTCTTCTGATCTGGCTAATTAATTTAACCAAATATATATTATTTAGGTATTATTTTTGTATCATATTTAATGAGATAGAGTAGGATGTTGATAATGCATAGTAAGTCGTATTCGATTCACACAAGATTCTATTAACGCAATTTTTTAGCTTTTTTAATGGTAAAAATGACCTTAATGATTATTGCCGCTTAAAAGTTTATAAATCTTTGCCGCGAAAACACCAATGATGGCGGCCTAAAGCAACAAGAACTAAAAAAAATAAGTGAACAAATTCGTATTTTAAAGCCCAAAGGTAATTAAGTTTGTTTGTAAAGAGAAATTGGCAATTTTTCATAAACTTACGTTAAAAACCCTTTTTCAACCCTTGTCCTAATATTGGTCGCCATATTAACATATTCAATGTACATATTGGGCAAGTAGATTTATATAATTAAAGAAAAGTCCCCCCCCCCGCCCCCCACCCCCCGAAAGTTTTTTTTGCGTGTTCTAGTGTTGCAAAGGTGCCTATGCCATGTCTTTTTTCATGTATATGTTATATGTTAGGCATAAAACATATGGGGAGATATTCCCCCCCCTTTCATTCATCAAAAATTAGGACCCAATAAGCTTCCTGTCACTCTCACCCTCAGAACTCTGGGGCAAATCTGGCCATCAACCACTTGCTGACTGGTATGGGCGTTGTTGGGTGCATTCTGTGTGTTGTCAGTCCTGTTGTATAATTAGCAATATACTGTTGTTCACCAACAACCGCAACTGCCACATTGCGACTCCTCCCTTCCAGGTGTGATCCTGTTTAGGGAGGTGCACGGCCCCAGAAAAGTCAGAAATCGATTTACAACATTTTGTTGCTAAATTCAGGTCTTAGAGGTGGGTTTTATAAACAAATAATATTTGAAACAAAGCAGGAGGTTGATTTTGAGGTATTTAATTATTTGTCATATTTTCTGCTATGGGAAGTAAATTACAATTAAATATGTTCTCGTCAAACTATACACAATGAGCTTTATATTAATATCATGTTCTGGGCAGACTTTCTAAATGGGCATGAATGGATTCAGGAAACAATACTTTTCAGGCATGGTTTATCTGCATTGCATTTCCTCGTTCGTCGTTTGTGTTCGTTACTTTTCACATTGACCCGCGCCCCCCTACAATTTATTGGAGCTAAGCAATGTCGCCAGAGCATCAGAATTTTTGCGATGGAAATTTTACATTGGGCCAGCTTCAGGAGATCTTCTAATTAATAGGAGGACTTTCGCCCATAAATATTCTAATTAGAAGCAAGGAAATGTTTGTTTTCATTTGTTTTTTGTTTGTTATTAGTTTAAAAAAAAATTTTAAAACATTTTAGGTTAGGCCTAAATTTTATGACAAGAAATAATGATACTGAAATGCCCTTTACAGTGTGTTCCTTAAAAGGGTAATCGAAAAGTTCAAGAGGTCAAGTCATTTGTTCAAATAAGTTATATTAGTTAGTTTTTGATTTGTTTAACTAAAATTTTCTAAGTAAACGTCATCAGGCTTTAATTGAGAACCAATTGCTTACGTCCTAAGACTGTAATGGGGTCAGACAAGAGTTTAGGGTCCCTTTGAGGTGATAGGAGGTACAAAAACGCATTTTTTTGTTCCTCCAAGTTTTCCTCTCGTTTTTTGGGGTATGAATAAACCAATTTATGAAAATTTTGGTTTCATAGTTTTGGGGGATTTTGTCAACGCGGCAAAGTTTCAATGAAATGTTTTTTATATTTTAAATGCAATCTCATTTGTCAAAGGACTATTTCACAACCTTGGCAATGACATGGGTTTCGGTTGTGCATAGAGCCTCGGAGTCTCTGGGGGTCTCGAGAGGTCGCCGGGCGACGGGGGCCTCTTGATTCTGCAAAATGTCGCGAGAAAAATCAAACAAATATCAAAAACATGTCCATCTTTTAGTAGACTTTCTTTAATAGCCGTGAGCAAAGTTTAAATTTGCGACGGTTGCTTGCCGCTTTGGCGGACGTCCCTCTTAAGTATCCACGGAAGTCGCAGAGAACGGGTCGAAGCGCATTGCTGACGATTAAAAGGAATAGCGGGAGGGCTAATTATAATTTTTACTTGCTGTTTGGCGTCTTAAGAAGGTCCTAACTAAAAGATTTGAAGCATGTTTGACTTTTGTTCCACTTTCCCCCTCGAAGGGTGCCCTGAAGTTCTCGAAGAACGTCCACCATGACCCCCATGACGTCTCCAAAACGACTCAAGAGATTCATAATTGCCCCCCCAACCTCCTCTCATTTGACAATTGAGATAGGTCCACCGGGGTTGGGGTCCTTTTGGACCCAAATTAAATTTGGGCATTTTTAAATTTTGACTTTTTTGTTTTGACAAAACAGCCCCAAAATATGACCCCCCACGCCGCCCCGCCCCCAAAAATTTATCAAAATTGGTTTCAAATATACCCTACTAAAAAAAACAAACGAAAAACTTGGAAAAATGGTTTCGTACCTATCACCTTCAAGGAGGACCCTAACTCTGTGGGACCCATTACAAGTTGTGAAACGTAAGCAATGTCTCAAATTAAAGCTTGATGAGAATAACTCAGTATTTTTTGTAACAAATCACAAAAAATAAAACGCGATAAACTTTTTGAAATGAAACTGACCTTTGAACTTCGATTTATACCTTTTTTTAGGAACACACTGTATTGGGTATGAATCAAAATTATGAAGCATGTATCAAATGGTCTATTTCTATTTCTATTTTATATTTTTCACTTACGGATGAATTTTATCTTTAGCCGCTTTTATTTATAATTAATTTCTCCCAATATTATATTGCTTGGGGGTTTTTGGGAGAAATAAATATTCATAATTGATCGCAGTGTCATTATAAAATTCAAAAAGACAAGACGTCGAACACTAGAGGCTAACTGCATCCATCCACACTTATACGCATAATATAGTTAAGGAAGCATTTAAGCTCACAGATGCCCTATCAAGTCGATCTTTCATCTTCAACCAATCACCCCAAGGAAAAAGCCGCTTTCATAATTTAATATCTCCTCAATCAAGGGTATAGGTGAATTTCAGGTCACGAACTGGGGCCCGGGGGGGGGAGGGGGGGGGGGTGGATGGCACGGAATCCCGCGGAAAGGGAATTTTGACTTTACACCAAATTTACACTAAAAGCGAATAAAAAAGCGTCCCAAAGATATAATTTATTTTTTCCAAAATTCGAAATAGAAATGAACTTCTTTTCAAATTATTGGGCGAATTAGGACAATTTAAGGAATATAAGTGCCATTATAAACACAATAAAATATATTCCGAATGAATACATATATAAGCCGACTTTGAGAGTAAAACAATTTCCATTTAAATCATGTGTCTTGTGTTTTGTTTTGTGAATTGGTGCCCTATAATAACATTTAGACCGATTGTATTTGACATAAATTTTGCTTCTTTCACTTAGCTTCATTAGCTGATCACTTGACAAAAAATGGAAGCTTTGAAAATCGACGGAGGTGGGGGGGGGATCCCCAGAAAAAAAAGCCTGCCTAATGCGCTTTTTTTACATAGAGCTCTCAATACAATACTAACTCAGTACATAGGACAATTAGTAGAACAAATGATGAATGAGGGAGGTGAGGAAGGATGATGAGGTGATGATGATGATGATGATGATGAAGGATGATGAATGATGGCTTTCTATGGCTTCATCAGATAGCGCCGGGTTGTGGGGCCTGGGGGATGTGCCACTAGCGGGTGCCCGTGCAGTCGGCCCGCCACCTCCTGGGCACCCCCCCCCCCCGCCCCCCCCTCCAGCCCCGCCCCCCCCCCCCCCCCGCGGAGGGCAACAGGGAGGTTACCCGTCCCTTTCCGAGCCAAAGCAAAATACAAACACCCCAAAACAGGGGTGTGTTTTCTTGAGGTAAGAATACAAACACTAAGAAATAGAGGTTTCACAACTTAGCACTCGGCTAAAGGGGTTGCACAGCTTTGTCGCTATAACCTATACGACCTAAAGGGTTGAGTGTGCAGCACACCAACCGATGGGGTGGCAAACTTGCACCCCATTGAGAGGGTGCAGTGCAAAGTTGCACCCATAGGGTTCAATATTACACCTTTTGGGGTGCAACTCTACACCCCATTTTCATCACCTACTGCACTTATGGGTGTTAATGCACCCTTTAGGGTTCAATTCTGCACCCAAGGGGTGCAGCCATGCACCCTGTTGGGTGCAAAGAAACACCTCTAGGGTTCCAGAGTGCACCCCTAAGGTTCGATTCTGCACCCAACGGGTGCAACCCTGCACCCCTACGGTTCAATTCAGCACCCATAGGGTGCAGTCCGGAACCCTATTGGGTGCAAATATGCACCATTAGGGTTCAAGATTACACCCCTAAGGTTCAATTCTACACCCAGGGGGTGCAATCCAGAACCCTGTTGGGTGCAAGTATGCACCTATAGGGTTGAAGATTGCACCCCTAAGGTTCAATTCAGTACCCATGGGGTGCAGTCTTGAACCCTATTGGGTGCAAATATGCACCATTATGGTTCAAGATTGCACCCCTAAGGTTCAATTCAGCACCCATGGGGTGCAGTCCTGAACCCTATTGGGTGCAGAGATGCACCATTAGGGTTCAAGATTGCACCCCTAAGGTTCAATTCAGCACCCATGGGGTGCAATCCTGAACCCTGTTGGGTGCAAAGATACACCTCTAGGGTTCCAGAGTGCACCCCTAAGGTTCGATTCTGCACCCAACGGGTGCAACCCTGCACCCCTACGGTTCAATTCAGCACCCATAGGGTGCAGTCCGGAACCCTATTGGGTGCAAAGATGCACCATTAGGGTTCAAGATTACACCCCTAAGGTTCAATTCTGCACCCAGGGGGTGCAATCCAGAACCCTGTTGGGTGCAAGTATGCACCTATAGGATTGACGATTGCACCCCTACGGTTCAATTCAGTACCCATGGGGTGCAGTCCTGAACCCTATTGGGTGCAAAGATGCACCATTAGGGTTCAAGCTTGCACCCCTAAGGTTCAATTCAGCACCCATGGGGTGCAGTCCTGAACCCTATTGGGTGCAGAGATGCACCATTAGGGTTCAAGATTGCACCCCTAAGGTTCAATTCAGCACCCATGGGGTGCAGTCCTGAACCCTATTGGGTGCAAAGATGCACCATTTTTGTTCCAGATTGCACCCCTAAGGTTCAATTCTGCACCCTATGCGGTGCAGGATTTCACCTCTCGGGTGCAGAATTAAGCCATATGGGTGCAAACTTGAACCCTTTTGGGTGCTAAGATGCACCTATAGGGTTTAAGATTGCAGCCCTAAGTTTCAATTCTGCACCTGAGAGGTGCAATCCTACACCATACTGAGTGCAAAGTTGCGTCAATAGGATCAAATATTGCACTTCGCGGATAGTCATGGGTGCTACAACAGAAACATACACTCAACCTGATGCGCATACCCCATGCACACCTACACGCTTACAGTCCAACCAATATGCACATACAAATCACTTTACGCATAGAGTGTGTCTCTATTAGAAAGAAAACGTATAATAAACCTGGAACTTAGTGAAATTCATCAAGTTATTATTTTAATTTCCCATTCAATATTCCAGCCATTTCACTGTAAATTCTACATACAAAAATTGACAGAGTTACGATATGCTTAATAACATAACTTATTTGAAGGCATTCTGTTTCAACGTTAATTTCAAATAACTCATTTATTTGTCATGACTATAAGTTTAAAACGGCAAGATAATACAGGGGCTTGTTGCTATACCACCCCCCCCCCTCCAAAAAAAAATAATGAAATAAAACTGTCCTACTTTTGAAACTAGAACTTTATGACACTCAAATCTGTTGCCTATATTTCTATGGCACATTATGAATAACATGTTTACAAAAGGGCATTAAATTGTACATAGTCTCTATAACAATCAACGCAAGTGTGTTTTAAAAAATGCATACAGTATAAATGTCACCATCGTGGAATATAAGGGTTTTAGCCTATTGTAAGTTAAGCATTAATTCATCTAAGCACTAAGTTATGGATACATACATGGAAGAATACACAAGGTATACAAAACAGTTTAGGATTAAGACAACATGATATACAACAATTTAATATTACGGTAAAAGCATAACTAAATTGGGCAACAGTTTTTTATTCAACATTATTCAACATTGTTGATATACAACAATTTAATATGTCGGTAAAAGCATAACTAAATTGGGCAACAGTTTTTTATTCAACATTATTTTGGCACCCTACAAACCGGAAATTAAATGTCAGCCAAAAGTCAAAGTAAGCCAATTCATATATCATTTTTAGATAACCAGCATAACATCTGACTACAATAATATTGTATACCATGTACCATTACCAGCAATAAGTATAGCATCATAGCTAAACAGATGCATTCTTTTTTCTATTTTGCAAGTCTTTTGTATGTTGTTTTATTTAGTTCATAACGAGAGTATTCATGATTGTCGACCATTTTGTTTTTTTCTGAAAGGGTAGAATTCTTCCTTTTCTCTCCTGATGGCGGTAAATGACCAGACCCGGTCATTTCTGAAACCGACGGGGAGACACAAGAACAAATGCTCAAAAATTTGATGAGATGAGGATTATCGGTCAATGAAATCATAATACATGTTTACCATTCCTCCTAATTTTTTTTTTTTTTTTAGGTTT
>CALNVZ010001225.1:0-12972 GCA_940671915.1 Paracentrotus lividus
AAAGGAGAGAAGATTGCCATAATTTTCACATTAATTTTGAGAACTAGCCTAGGAGAGCAAGGCAGCTTAGCTACGCAGTTGGTTTCATGTGCAGCACAGTCAACATCTGCGCAGCCTGGGCGGCACGAGTAATGCTTGTAGGCCTTGTAGGGACCGATTGATGACTACAGACGAAAACTAGCCACTTGTGCTAAGAACTATAGTGCGTTGTCCTGGAATTGAATAGTGATACTGTGTAGACGTATACCGTTACTCGTTGATCACTATGATGAAGACAACGGAGGGCAACTACATTCTATTCTGACAAGCACTCATTGGTTATGTACATGGCTCTATCATAAATGTAAAGTTGTGATTGATTAACATATTTAAGGACAGTTGTGAATTCCTACTCTGGTAGTCTTTAAAATATATTAGGGCCTAATCATGTTCAGGGCTACTTGTTCTCATTTCCATTTCGTTTTCCTTTAGGGGGCGCAGGCTCACAGCAGGACAGGCCATTGAATGATAATCTAAGCAACACATTATGATACATACTGGAATCCGACCAAACCAGATTAGAAGACAGAGACGGAGTACAGTGAGTCGTAGGTGATAGGATGGATAGCTGAGTAGTTGATCATGGTGGAGTGGTCAGTAATGGTAATTTTAAAAAATAGAATAGATAACAATATTGTATATATGAAGACAAACTAGTATACTACTCATATTTTCAGCATGGGTTAAACTGGTTAATGTATCAAAGGCTGGCCGATCGTAAGAAGTATAAGGAGGCTGTGGGACTCTGAGAACAGGGGTAGCCGTTATGCAAGTGCAAAAATTTGTGGGCGAAGGGGTCACTGATTTCTGATGGGAGCCATCATAGTATGTTTAATCGATACTTTAAGCATGTGAAGAAGGTGAATTCGAGTAAGATATGATTAGTGTGAGCGTTGAGGGCGCGTAGCTAAATATAGCAAATGCAATTAATAATGGACGCTAAAAAACAAGGTAGCTTTATTTGCAGATGAAACGGGAGGGGCTTTTATATCTGGAAATTTATAAAAAGGTAAGGCCATATATTGATGACATATAATGTTTGGATATACACTTACTCACGAGTATGTAAAATGGACAAATTCAGTTCAAGGCTTTATTAATTATGCATGAGCTGAAGTTATGAGAGAGGTGGCGTCAAGATGGTAATATGTAAAAAATGGGGCCTCAAGTAAGTTTTTTGTACATGTTCACTGGGGGGTAAAGAATGTAGAAGGGGTTTCACCGCCCTCCACCCCCCCTCCCCCTAATTGTGATCTGCAATCGTGTACAACAGAAGAACGCGATAAAAGTGACCATCGTATCCTGTTGCAGATTTGTTGAATATTTAGCAGGGCTGTTCAGGCGCCTCCCTTTTGTCCACTTTAGACTCTGGCGCGCTTGGTACTTTAAGAAATATAGCTCCGCGTGGTCCCTGCCTGCATAAGGCTCAGCCGCTTTAAATTTTATTAATAGACTCTAAGGAAGCAGCATAGTAAAATAGCAAGAAATTGTACAAGTTTTCTGACTCTAGAAAGTATGTGAGAACCTGATTTGGTGCGAATAATATAAGGTAGTAACGTACTAAAAACAATAATACAACCATATAAGAGTTCCTCTATATGCGTCAGTGAGAAGTTTCCATGCATGGATGATCATAGGTCTTTATGCTTCGGAAAATTTGTTAATTTATTTTATTATCACTTTAAATCACATTATGATGGTCGCGGTGTGTGTTATAAGTTCGTGCCGCCTTTTGTCGTTAGCATTGCTGTTTGACTCGACGGTTTTTTTCTCGCTATCTCGGTATAACACTCATTTCATAACTGTACATTTTCTGGGTTCTGCGGTCTAACATCTGGCAAAATGTGTACATAAATTACAGGTGCAAGAGAATAAAAGTTATTAGGTAAATATTCAGGAATGTAGGTTAGATTTTTGTTTAAATTTGTGCATTGTTTTTATTGGTCAAGATCATACTATAATCACCGATATTAAAATAATTTATTATCTATCTGGTAGAGGGATTATCAGGTCCTTTTCAGAGGTAATGAATTTTTTATCGATTTACATTTGTAGAACGAGGAAATAATGATCTGAAATTTTTGCCCTGAAAAAATAAGAGATATTATATGAGGGGGTGGGGGTCCTGCAAGTACTGTTGCATGTCATTAACATATTGTTTAAAGTGAATGTGATGGTATATAAGCAGTTTAAGCCTTCAATTTGTGCTGATAATTTAGCAATATTATAGGTTAAAATTTGAGCCCACAGAGATATTGGGCAATGTTTTCCCTCACAGTAGTGAAATTAACTTTGCATAGGAGGCATCCTTTTTAGGATGCAAATACTGGTGTGGTTACATTCTTGGTACTTTTGTAACATCCAAACTAATTGTTCAGTGATTTCACATGGTATGAGTTATAAGCTATTAGTTGGTTAACAAAATACAGGTTATGAATAGGAGGCAATTTGTGGCAAGAAATAAAAGTTTCTACGCCATCACCGCCAATGTAAAATTTCCGCCGATTGACTTTGGTACAGGCGGGGCAGCCGGGTCAATAGCTTCTGGCACCAAACCCTGAACTGTCCATGCACTTAAACTCATTGGTTACTGCGCGAAAAGTATGTCACGTAGTAACAATGAAACTTCGACAGGGAGCGTAGCACAGTAACGATAGCTTCCATCAAAATGAAGATCAAATTTGTTCACTAAACGTTTTCTACTTTGAAATAGTTGACAATTAATCGCAGAGGCAAAAAGGGTCAACCAGCAACCACCCAATTTGGGTGGTGGTGTCATTATACACATGACCATAGTATAAGCAAGAGATTGGAAAACTTAAGTAAGTTGTTGACCTCTGTCCTAATACACTAGGCTCAGCGCAGCTTGTTGAGGAAATTCAAGGCCACCTAACGACCCATATGTTGCGCTAGCCACCTCAAACCAGGTACCAAGGGGCGAATGGACAGCAAGGTGCCAGAGTTACTTCGAGAGATAAATTGAACTCAGTTTACACACTTGGAACTGATCTGTGCATATGACAAGAAAGCCAGAATATTAGTAGCAAGGAAGGGTCAGGATGGTAAGGAATTAAAAAAAAAAAAAAAAAAAAGAAAGAAGGCATAAAACCACCACCTTCAATAATAAAAATTAATCCAATAAATAAAACAGTAGCAAAATAAGATGGGTTTATTCTGTTTTCTAATTTATTATATTGAACTGGAGGGTAGAAACACGCGTTCACGTATGTGCTTAGCACTTCAAATTGAAGAGGAACACGCCAGTAAATTGGATGTGGAAATTAAACTTTTTTATGCCTCCGCGACGAAGTCGGATAGGCCGGAGGATTATGTTTTCGGGTTGTCCGATAGCGTCCGTATATAGGGTGACTGACCGGTCATACAGTCCTCCCTAACGTCCGTGTGCCCCACTTTCGTGTTCTCGACATGATAACTGAAGATCCGTTTGAGCGGAATAATCTTGCATTCTTGGTACATAGTGTGTGGCATACTGAGCTGACAAATGATCTGATTAGATTCTGGGGTCAAACAAGGTCAAGGTCACAATGAGAGGTTCATAAATAGGTGACAATAGCTCGTTTCTCACAATAACTCAGATATTTGTTTTTTGCACTTATCAATCTTTGATACTTGGTAACATTAGTGCACATACGAAATGAAAGATGGGGATCTGGATACGGATTTGGGGAGTCCCAAAGTCAAGAGGTCACAGAGGGTCAATAAATAGTGAAGATAGCTATTCTCACCAATAACCAGTCAGAACGTTTGTACTAATCGATTGTTTTTTGTACGTGTGTGCATATTTGGGGTGGCAATGTCAAAGAAGAATTTTGGGGCGGTTGTTCGCAGGTCAGGTCAGAGGTCATAGGTTTTAAGCTTGTTCGTTATGATAACATCAACACATTTGACAGTTTCTCTTCATACTTTGTCATGTGTGCTACTAGGAGTGACAATTATCTGATTAGATTTTGTGGTTACAAGGTCAAAAGGTGTCTGTGTTTATAAAATGAAAGTGAGATAGATGAAATGTGTCATATAATTTCTGTCTGCGCTAATCGGCGGAGCATAATATTTTGACCCGCACGTATGCGTTGAAATAAGATAGCCTCGTCGACTGGGATAATCAGTCTAAGTTTCTCTCTGGGAAGGTACCTGTAAGTGCAAAAAAAGATAATCTTTCATTAAAAGCGCGCTTTCATAAAAAAAATAATTGGTTGCAAAAAGCATGGCAGTTGCATATAGTGAAATCTAATGTTGCAAACATATTATCGAATTCCACTAAGACTAAAAAAGAAGCTTTTAATTACTGCAATTATAATATAAATATAGTATATATGGCTTGTATGCATGAGTGTTAAGAAAAAAGGAAATCTTTTAGAAAGAGAGTATGTGATGAATTTTTATAATTCTTGACCGAAGAAATATGCCCGTTTATATGTTAATTAGTGAATAAAACAAAAAGTTGAACCATGAATATAAAAAAGAAGTATCTAATGATATAGGAACCATCTATAGAATTGTTCAAAGTTTGAGTTCAGCTAGTTTTTCCTAAAGAATTGAAGTAGAATGTTGGTCTTCTATTAAATTGTTTGTTTTTTTGGTTTTGGTTTTATTTTGTCATATTCAGGTATGGAAATCTTCAATTGGCTCCCTGACACAAACATCAGAGTTAGAAGAGGACGTTCAATCAATTTGGTTGGCTTGTCATTATTGAATCTGACATTGAGTAATGTAGGCGTGAGTTTTCATCTCTCTGCTGGCATCGGCTCGGATGATATCAAGAGGCCTGGTGCGCAAGTGGCATTCTCCTTAAGCAAGGAAAGAGTCAGTCTTTGTCGTCTCTCTTAGTGATCGCCTCTACGTCTTTCGAGCTCGTCAAGTCCGACCAGTAAGAGCTACTTTTTCAGAAGGGCATTGCTTGGAAGTAATGTGGCCCTAGAGAGACGAATCTGTCTGGATGCATATTGTTTAAGCAATGTTTTCGGGATGACGCTTGTCCTTTCCCTGAGTGTGACCGCGATCCTCATTGTCGAAGTATGTTCAGGCCGATCGATATCTACCTCATACATTACAACTTGGAAGAAACCAACATCTCAGTGGCTTCCAGGGGCGTTGTATGCAGTGATTTGTCTTATAGTAGCAAGCAATTTACATTCCATTATATAAATGGCTGCCGTATCATCGACCTATGTGTATACTGGTGTTGCTATCAGGCTGCCAAAGATACATGTATGTTGAATTCATCGACTCTGTTCAAGTGAATTTCGTCATTAACTCTTACCGGGTGCGTCTGAGGACAGCGTGGAGTCTGGAGATGGATTTTGAGAAGACAAGACAAAAGGACTTGTGGTGTACGGTTTAATAACAAACACTTTCTGTTCACATCATCTTAAGACTCGACTCTGGTCCATGAGGTTTTTTGGGCAGCTTCTCCTCAGAGGTCGCAATTCACGGATAGAATCAGTAGTCATTCTTTCATATCTGAGTGTGTTGATATTGTTGGAGCGGTCCGACAATCCTTCAATGGTCCGTGAAAGCAATAACAAATCAATGTAATATGAAGATTGGCTTTAGGTTAAGTGAGTGGACATCAGCTAATTATAGTATAAGATCTTAAAAATGTGCAAGGGCGAAGACCTGATCTACTTAATAATGAAGTAAAGGTTTTGTAGAAATATGTTGAATAAAGTTCCACGTGAATGGCGATTACAGTCCACTCCCTTTTATTGAGAGGATGCTTGATACAAACCTCAAATGGTTTATATCCACTTGAGTCTTGTACAGCAGTTGGTCTAATTCTCATTTTTTGTTCTAATACCACATGGTCTATAAGAGTTCGTAGTCTAACTAACAATTTTGGGGTCTAATTGTGTCCAATTGGTCCCTAGATATATACTTGGTGCTAAATTCTCACTTGGTCTTTATGACCAAAGTTCGTCTAATTTGCCTAGTTTGTTGCTAAGAGCCAAATGGTGTAACTGCGATTATTCGATTACTAATGCGCAAGGAGGAGATAATTGTAGGGGATGACCTAGGGTGAAATGCAGTGACATTGACAAAATTTTACATTTTTCCAATGCCAGATAAATATTTCCCCCCCTAATGAAAAAAGAAAAGAAAAGTACTCACACACTTCATTTTGGGTCTGTAGTTGAGCCCTAGTTAATGTTGGCTAAAACTGAGGTCACATAATAAATTTGAAAACATAGTGTAAAGCGCTGGAAGTTATTACTACATGCTGTAATTAATGGAAGACATTTTTTTTAAACAACCTAACCCGTATACGGTAGGTTGTGTACTAGACCGAGGCCGCTGCCAATAGGAACGGGGTAAATTTGTTATGAGGAATGTAAACATAGGTAAGTGGAGGGAATGTTGTTACAAATGTGGTAACATTCTGCGCGCGATACCCGAGTACTTTGTGTTGTCATACTTTCCAGTTTCTTTGTATCGTTAATCAGTAGAGTCAAGTAGGAGCCTCTATGAATGATGGACCTAAAATTAATGATAGAAATGATCAAATATTAACACCATGAAAATTGAAACAAAATTACTTTAGCATGTGTAATGTAATCTGGGGATGTAGGTTGTTGTAACACAGACCTACGCCCATGGGTTGATATTTTACACCATACAAGAGTCACTGTAGGCAGGAAGCATAGTCGGCGCTTGAATTATACAGGGCATGGCCTCTGGGGTATATTAGTCGACATAACATGTAGCTGATATGTTCATAATACCCAGACTATACATAATTGTGGGCCTATCAGGTCTAAAGAACTATTAGCAATTTTAATTTTTTGTCAAAATTCACTTGGAACTGTTGAATTTACTTTTTAATAAAAAGCAACAAGACCTGACACTTGACTGGCATGTTCAATTCCACAGCTACTGCGTGTAGGCTGTATACTACGATCGCAGTTAGCATGAACTCTCTTCTTCCCACAGCACTTAGGCTACACTGTATGTCTTCTGCTGAGAACTTGTAATAATTGACCGCCCGTAACCTTACCATCCCAGGTCCTTCCCCATTTATTTCAAGTTTTTTTTTTTTTTTTACTAGAAGTGAACAAGTTGGTGATCAGATCAAGAGGTACATTCGAGACAAACTGGACGTATTAGACAAGAAATGGAAATTGCAGAAGAGCTGACTGCTAGATACCAAAAGGTAAGCTCAGACAAACTGGTTAATGAAGACTATAATGGAACTAGAACCAAATATATAATGGGATATAGTAAAGAAGATGGGTTTTTAGACAATGGCAATTTACCACCTGCAATTCATTACATCATGTCAGACTGTACCTCACAGAGGCAAAATAGAAGAATGTGCCTTTTGGTTTGGATATTCGAGACTGTGGGAGACTGTCTTGTCAATTACGTAGTCCTTATAGTTTCTGTGGTCATTATAATGGAGTGAATGTATAGTTTCAAGCCAACACTTATTTAGATCAAATGTACTTCTGGATAAGGGTATGATTTGTAGAGTTGGCTCATGTGTTTAGCTACAACAATTTCATTTGAGTTCAAATTCTATTGCTATCGGGTTCAAAATGGATGAACGAGAAATCTTGTACTTTTATCAATAATGCTGCTAGTTGGATGTCTCGTATGAATTCATGATAAGGTTGCCGTACCAACGAGATAAAGCGCAAGCCAGTGCGTGAACGCTGTCATAGTGGGTAAGGCGCAGAATGTACCGGTTGCCCTTCACTACTTGTTATTCTTCCATTGACTTAATTGGAAGGGATTAGTACATCCGGTATAAAGTGCCGCTAGTGCGGCCGTTCATTGGCAGGGCGGAGCCGCGGCTTTGTCTTTTCGGTAGGTACCTAAGGTTATTATTTGCATTAGTATTGGTGAAAAGATGTGGAACATTTACATTTCTACAAAAAGAAAAAAAGATACTGTATTGAATTACGTCGCTATGATCTACAGCTCTTGGGTCAGACTTGACGGCTGCTACAAGAAAAAGTGCTCTTGGTTATGGTAGATTTGAGGATGGCTGGGAGACTTGCCCTTGTCATTTTACGTAGGTCTTATATATCTGTGGTCATTATAGAGAATGGGGAGTTGGGAAACTGTTATATTGTTTCACACACTCTTTATTTAAGGTATTCAAGAATGTATGTCTGGACATAGAGGGTAATTAATTTATGAGTTGGCTCATGCTGTGTTTAGCACATACAATTTCAATGAATCAGCAGAAATTTTTAGCTTTTATCAATAGGATCTGCTTTAGTCAGTTCTTTATGAATAATGATAGGTACCTTACCAGAAAGATAAAAGCCTGCAGCCCGCTGGCGTGAAACGCTGCATAGTGGCTTAATAGGTCAGATGTACCTGTCCCGAGCTATTATTGCTTTCCTTGACTTATTGGAATGGGGGATTAGTAACATCCGGTAATAGACAGGGGCCCCTAAGTCTCATTTGCCTAATGTTGCATAAAAAGTTAACGAAAAATGACACACAGTCTGAATCTTTGTGTTTTATAATATGAATCAATTAACTACTGCTCTAACATCTTATTATGAAGAAAACATTATCACGCGTACCCCCACCCCCCTGTCTGCAATATTTCAAATGTTGAGCATCATTTACCAAAGGGCCCGATATTACCTGCATGTGCCAGGTAATATGGGGCACGGAGTGTATTTTAATGTATGGTTTTTAAAAAACTACAATGACAAGGTACGCTATGTCTTTGAATTTGCGTTGAAATGTGTTTGAAAATCATTAATTTTAAGATATAGATTTGGAAATTATAAGACGCCTTCAGTAAATCCTTTTGACTATATATTCATTGTAATGTATTCTGTATAATTATCATTTTTTTTTAGTTATTATGTTAAGATATTATTCTTGCATTATAGGCAAGTTCAATATAGGCTTACAAATAAGTTATTTATATTATTGATAAACTGGTGAATATAACCAGGGTCCAAAAATCGTAGCAATAGAGATTGATGGCCGTGAATCATCCCACCCAGTACTTAAGTACCAGCAATCATTTTCCGGGCCATTCTTGGATGTCGCCAGTATTACCCATGCAGCTAATTGTTGCTGTGTTGTCAGTGATCAAGGCATTATGCCAGAGTTGGCAGATCCGCCGTTTAACTAAAACAAATTTGGGACTGTACAGCGCTAGTATGATCAAAATGTGAAACTATAAAGTCTTTATGAGAATTGATGTTACCGGTACCGCTCAAACACGTCTTTCACACATCACCATTCTGTGAATATCAAAGCATAAAGAGACGCCACGTATCAACTGCCTATTGTATAAGGACATTGAAGTATTGTGTGTTAAGAATGGTTTTAGGAAACTACCACTGGAGAAATCACCGCCTGTCCCACGCCTTTCCCCCAGGATATCTCTCTCCTCGCGTAAAATCTAGACTAACACTAATGGACCGCATATATATTAATTTAAATTTTTGGGTGGTGTAGGTTGTACCTGGGGTAATTGGTCACAGGGGTTAGCACTGGAGTCTGTGTACATAGCTACATTTTAGATTCTGTTGTAGTATACAGATCAGGTGGGGTAGTCGTTTTCATACAGTCAAATACAATGTCAGCTGTTAACAGCATATCTGCCGCCTGCGTTTTTTGGATTCATTAATATTTTCCTTACAATTGGCCTTGCCCGGATGAGTGCATTTCATAGATTTAAGCTCATCTTTTGGCTATAGAGCTAACTTGTGAAAAGATATTTATCGTAACTTAATCGCCATTCCATCTGTGCCTGAAGATTGACACCCAGATCTTTGCGGGAGCCACATCTAGTTGCTAATATGAACATTTTTATGTAATGAATATTATGCACAAGAATACATGATTGGTAGGTTCATATTTTCCAAGTGATGTTGTGTTTTCATCTCTAAGGATGGAAGTCAACATGTATCTTAATTTTCATGTAAGGAGACTCATGGTAATTAAAGATTTTTGGTTTGTGTAGTCCCAACAGGCCCTATTAACGCTATACGCCTCGAAGAATAGTGTGATTTAATTCCATTTGGCTCCCTTTTAAGTTGCTGATGATAACAAATTTGTCGGAAATGGAATAAAATACGTGCCATCGCTTAATACTACTGAATAGTTGATAGTCGTGAAATTGAAAAAAAAAGAGGGTTAAACTTGGTACTCAAACCATTGTATAGTTCATGTAGATAGCTGAATATATTTTCGGGCAGATAGCGGACCGTAGTGTTAATGCGGCATTGTCTCATTATCAGAAGTGATGGGTCTACTTCGTAGTTACATATGTCTTAAAAGGGTATATGATTTATTATATCTGTCATTGTTTAATCTGTGGTCTAAGAATTTGTCTTTAGTTAAAATCATAAACGACAATATGGTTTTGTGTTGTGTATATTTATGTCAGTGGCAGATTCCAGCGATTTTTAGAAATATTGAGGTCCGCATGACCCGAAAAATGTGAAAAACATTGTGGGGTCGCGATACCGAGAAGTTTTTCCAGTGTTCTTATGGAATATTCATATGTAACAGTCTCATTGAGTGGTTTTTAAAAATTAATGTATAGAGGGGGTGTGCATCTTCTGCGCCTGCCGCTCAAATGGCACATTGTATGTTATATATATAATTATATAATGCAGTACGCGGTATTATTATTGTTGGTTATTTTATTTATTTTTTTATTTATTTTATTTTTTTTTTCAAGGAATGGGTGCTTGTAAAGTTGAAAGTTATTTTATTGCAAATAAAAACATTCATTTTTGAACAATTGAAAAATAAATATTTGATACGCAGGTCATTTTTTAAATTTTTTATTTTTTTAAAGTTATTTCCTTAATACGCTTTAATTCTATGAATGGTGTGGTGTAGGCCGATATAATTAATCTAAATTTCAATAAGCTATAGAAATACGCAATGTACTCTCATTATGTCACATTAATATACATTTTGGCTTAATTTCTTTATCATAATCACTTTTTAAAGTTAGACGAGAACGAAGAGAACAACAGATAAAAAAAAAAATTATCTGGTAAATGACTTTCATTGCTTTCACATTAAGAGTGGGCTTTAAAGTTGGTTCACCATTGAGCAACAAGTTTTCCTACTTCCATATAAAAGCAAGAACATAAATATGCAGGGTAAGGACAATCCATATGGATCAATGAGCGTAAGTATTTAGAATAAAATGAAAGGTCATGACATTTGCAGAAAGGTCGTTTTAGTTTAAATATTTATAAAAAAAAAAAAAAAAAAACGAGAGGGGTGAAGTCACTATGCTGGGGGGCACTTTCGATCAAAGACTTGTCGGACCAGTTTGTCCGAAAATTTTGCTCTCAGCCAATTCAGAGGTGCAAGCATTTCAGGTAGCTTAGTAAAGCAGTTTGTTCGGATAATAACGTCGAAGGTCTATTGGATGAAATGCCCCCCAGGTATAAATTGAAGGTTTATTATCGGGCATGAAGCCAGTTCAACTCTCTTTTTGTTGCTAGTAAGCAGATTCACTGACGCACCAAAACATACTCGATTGGACACCAAACCCAGAAAGTTCCAAGAACCCTAAAATTGCAAAAGTTGTGCCTAAAAAATGTGATGTTTTCAGGGAAATGGCGGCCATGCTTGCCGATTTTGGGCCCGCGCGACATTTTTATTCCAGGCCTAAAACCTAAATTAATAAATAATGGAATGACCTATTATTTTATAGATGCGTTTTTCCCAGCAGTGCTCAAGAGCGATTTACAGTATATTTAATTACACGATCACTGGATTTAACTCAGTTTGTATGTTGAGAAGGGTCAGGAGCTATTTACTACGGTTAATGTGGAAAAAGGAAAAAATCAACGAAAAAACCAACCCGAAAGTATAGTACTGATTTTCACCTATTTATAGCTCGGCACTTCTATTCCACACATATATTATATTAATATAGTATTATAGTTATATATAGTATTAAATCTATTATCCTCGGTTCTCTCTCTGTTTCTTCTTTTCGTGGAGGAGGATGGGTGCGTGTTTGAATTTCCGTTCAGCATAGGGGACTTCTGTACTGCCCACCATGACTAGTGACCTACTGTTTCCAAAGTATTGGCCTGAATTAGCCGGGTAAAGAATGATTTTTATATTTTGGATTTGATTATTTTAATTTATTTATTTTAATTCTTCGAGGTCAACGACTAATACTTATTATGCGAGCGCGGAAGGGAGAGCTCCATCTTCGGCCCACTCCTTTACAGTCATAAACGGTTATCCTATAAGCGGCTTTTCAATTTTATTAAATCCTTGGGTGGCCTCCTTTATTTTTCTGTTCTTTCTCAGTCTCTTTTCCTCTTTCTTTCCTTTCCTCTGTTTTATTCTATCGCTCTGGTTCCTTTTGTTTTCACTAAAAAGTATAAAAACGTCGCCAAGCCGTGAGAGGCATGGCCCCGAGTGCCTCCGCCCCGTCTCCGTCGCTCAGTTGTAGCGTACAAAGAGAGGCTGTGGAGAGAAAAAAAAATGAAGCAATATGATGACTTGAAATCAAAGACTGGCGGAACGGCCTGCCTTTCTTTGTTTTTTCCTTTCTTTCTTAGGCTCTTTCCTCTTTTCTTTCGCTTTCCTCTTATTTTAATTCTCCCGTTTCCTTTCTTTTTTCCACTAAAAAAGTATAAAACGTCCGGCCAAGCCGGTGAGAGGACAATTGCCGGCGCCGTGCTCCCCGTCTGCAGTCCGTAAAGAGAGACTGTTAAGATGTATTGAAAAGAAAAAATGAAGCAATTGAATGACTGAAACAAAGGACTACGCGACGGAAAAAACGGTCCTACCGGCTCGGGGAGTGGAATCTTCTGTCCGGCGACCGCGTTCACGAGAGGGGATATTTTGTACGCGGCGGGCCGCGGACAAAATACCCTGAAATACACCAGGTTTTTGAGTCCGCGCGGACGGATTACCCTGCCCGGATGTTTTCGCCTCCGACACCGGTAC
>CALNVZ010001229.1:0-64303 GCA_940671915.1 Paracentrotus lividus
AACACTATTGCTGATATGTATTCAATATTTCAAAAATAATAGAAAACCTAGGGAACAAGCAGGTAATATGGGCCCCCTAAGCTCATTTGCCTAATTTGCATCAATTTACGAAATGACACACAGTCTAATCTTTGTTTATATGAATCAATAACTACTGCTCTAACTTTTATTGTGAAGAAAAACAATTATCACCAATCCCCCTGTCTGCAATATTCAAATGTTGACGTCATTACCAAAGTGCCCATATTACCTGCATGTGCAGGTAATATGGGCACATGTATTTAATGTATGTTTTAAAAACTACAATGACTCTACCATGTCTGGAATTTGCTTAAAATGTTGAAAATCATTAACTTTAGGATATGATTTGAAATTATAAGACCCTTCAGTAAATCCTTGGACTATATATTTCATTGTTATGTATTTTGTATATTATTTCTTTTTTTTAATATTATTTAAATATAGGATTTCCCACTCAGTTTCGGAAGTTCGTCACTCCATTCCGTAATCAGTTCATTCAAATTCCCAAAATATTTCTTCAGCGTCACATTCATCATTCAAATTCCAACTTAGTTATTTCGCTTTGGTATTAAAAGCCTTCAAATCAAAATCCCCCTCAAAAGCAATCAAATTAGTAAATCTCCTGGAATGCGTGCTTTCCCGCAATCAAATCCACGCTGAGGCAATCAACTTTGACATTGGTTAAACCAAGTTGGTATACAATTTGGCAAATCGTTTAAAATCTCGGTTACTTTTAGATTGAACATTTAATCTGAAGCTCTATATCAATACCATTAGAATTTTAAAAAATAAAAAAGTAGCGTTTCTTTTTTACTGAGCTTTAGATCATTTAAAACTTTTATTTACTGTTGAGTGTTGTGGTGAAATGACTCTTCTTTTTTTAAAAAGCTGTGGTTAATTACTTTAGAATAAAATGTTAAAGATCACTAATGCGCCCCTAAGTTAAAGGTCAATCAGGCACCCCTTAGCTTTAGGTCGATTTGCCTCCCTAAATGTAAGGTCGATTCGGCGCCCCTGAATCTAACATCGAATTAACGCCAATATGTCGCCCCTAATTTTAATGTCAACTTTGCGCCCCCTAAATTTAAGATCCGATATGTTTGAGGTCAATTTGGAGCCCCCTAAGTTAAAGATCAATTTTGCGCCCCCTAAATTTAAAATCAAAGTGCCCCCTCCCCCTTAGTTTAAGATCAGTATGGTGCTCCTAAGTTTTAGGTTTATTTGGCGCCCCCTCAGTTTAACGTTGATTTTGGCGCTCCTAAATTTAACATAGAATTGCTCTTTCTTCCCTTTGCTTTTCCCTTTTCACCTCTTTTTTTCCCTATCCCCCCCCAATATTTTCCCTGTTTCTTTCTCTTTCTCCTCTTTGGCGCCCCTGTCCACATACCCCCCCCCCCCCCCAGAATACCGCATGAATTAATTTGTTTCGTGGAAGGGTTATTGTGTGTTGATTATGTAATTATGCAAGATAAATTTGTTACATGAGTAAAAAAGAAAAGAAAAAAAAAGAAAAGAAAAGAAAAATAATGTGGGAATAAAAACATCATTTCATGAACTAATTAATAACTAGGCAAATATATCTCATACTTCAGTACATGCCGGAATATAAGCTACATACTCATTCACAAGTGCTGCTAATAGCAATTCGCAAACATTTGATGAAAAAAAAAGTTATATGAAACATTTCCTGTAGCTATAAATTTAAGCCCAAATTTGAATGCTAATTACTGTAAGCTGAAAACTAGGAATGAATTTAAATGCTGCTTATGGTGGTATTGCGCAATCATAACAGCGTCTCTGCTAACTTGAATTACTGTTTTACATATAAAGTGCACTTAATCGGAATATGAACTAGTGAAACATGCAATTGATTGCTGGACAAGGGAATCTGATCTCCGGAAAATCGACTGAAAGCTAAATCGTCCTAACTTGAATGAACCGATAATCAAAAGGAGTGACGAACCGCTGAAACTGACTGGGAAATCCTAAATTATTTTCATTATACAAGTCAATATAGGCATACAATAAGTTATTTATATTAATTAAATACTGTGAATATACCCCAAAAAATCGTAGCCATAAGATTGATGCCTCATCCCAATACTAAGTACCAGAATCATTTCCGCCATTTTGGATGTCCCATATTACCTGCACTTATGTTGCTGTGTCAGGCAGGCATTCAATGCCACATTGCGCCCCTTCACTAAAACAAATTGACCTGTACACGCTAGTATGATCAAAATATCAAAGTTTACATCAGGGTAAGAAAATGCCGTAAGTTTTACCTACCTTGTTGGTTTTTAGCAATTTTCTCAGAGAAATTTCGGCATCAGATGCTCTCACGACGATATATTTTCGTATACAGTTAATATGAACAACATTATGGTGCTCACACCGGTCACCGGTCACCGGTCGACGGTCACGACATGATTTGCTTCAGGTGGCCCATATTACCTGCTGGCCCATATTACCTGCATGTACCCTATACAACTCATTCGATATGAAAACACTGTGCATTACCTTTGAATGGAATATTCTATTTTCAATTTCAAAAATTGATGCTTTCTAAAAGTTTCTACCCGAAATTATTTCCTAAAAGCCGATAAATTCATTTATCCTTCATCAAGTCGATATTTCAGTGCATTAATTGCACCTCGAGCACTACGTAGGGTGGATATATCGAGTTACAAAATTTCGATCATGCGTATTATTATTCTGTGATGATGTGTTGCATTTGGGACTATAACTCTTTCAACTACATGTTCGCTCCTTTCAGGAGAATTGAAATAATAATAATAACAATTATACTACTACTACTACTACTACTACTACTACTACTACTATTATTATCATCATCATTATCATTATTATTGTATTATTACTATTATTATTAGAAGTAGTAGTAGTAGAGGATTTAAACTAAATTCCAGGTAACTGAATTGAAAAAGGAGTCTCCCACCCTAAATGCAATTTTGCTCATTACGCCCCTTATCATAACACTCCATAATCATTATCTAAAATGTCTACATCCGTCATGAATTTCATCGATATTACTTATTCTCATTGCTTTTTCTTTATCTTACTGTTTTCCGCAGGTTGTACGAGTCCTAACAGCATTCCGCGAGGCATGGTAGTCCATGAGTCCTACTACCATCGAAATCCCTTACCAAGCAAATTATAAATGGACCGGCCTATGCCCCCAAACATATTTTAGATGATTTAACAAAGATAAGACTTTAACATATCAAAGCAAACGTAATGCCATTTTAAAGAATGATTTTTGTTTTTAATTTTCGTAAGAACTGTGAAATAAATCAATCAGAAAAAAGAACGTACAGTAAAAATAGTATTTTTTCCTAAGTTTAAAGCAAGTTGTCAATATTAAAAAGGTGACATTATGTGACAAATCGAGTCATATATTAGAAATTTCCACTTTTTTTCTTCAAATTTTTGAGAAACAATACCCTTCTTCAAGGGATTTGTATAGTTCTTCTTGTTTTAGTTTTACGAAAAGATATTTTCAATTTTTGAAGATTGTCATAAGTTGAAAAGTGTAATGTGGATACTAATCGACTCGTGTGTTTATTTAAGATTTCGAAAAATTTGTAGAGAAAAGGGTGAAAATTGTCTAGTAGTAATTTAAAGACAATTTACTCATCTTCTCATTGATAGTCTCAAAACATAGGCATAGCCAGCTCGATTGTTCATTAATCAAGAAAATAGAGCGCCCTCTCGCGGACACTGTTGGATAGGAAGTTGGAGGCAGTAAATTGGCTTCCTCGTTCACCCTCGTCATATAGTTCCAAAACAACTGCCTAGATTTCTCCCATTTGTGCAAAGAGTATCCAAGTCTTGCTTTCCTGGGAATCGGTGTCATTAAACCAATCGAATACGTTTTCGTCAATCTGGCGTTTGAAATTGGTTATTTTATTTTTGGTGTCTTCGAATTAATTAGGCATGTGTAACCTAGTGACAACGCACTTTTTTTCGCCCATCCTAAAAATAATTGATGACGCGTTATGGCTCCATTTGCTCTATGGGGAGCCGAAGTGATCAGCGAAAGTCAAAAGTACAATCACTACGAGTAATGATTGATGATGGGAAAACTAAACTCAATCACGTGATTAACTTTTGACCAATCCTGTTGCAACATTCTTAGTATGTGGAATATGATATTATATAATTGTAACTACGATTTGTATTTGAATTGTATTCATGTTGTATTCTTTCTATAAAGTGCATCCCAAATAATAGTAAGCCCAACTTTGAGAACCTCGTATTAATATCGTGTATTTTCTGTGTCTACATTAACTCTTATATCATGAAAAGGTGCTTTCAAGTAATACCAAAATTATACTGGTACTGTCATAAATGAGTGAGAACTCGAGTTTTTACCTTGTATTACGTTTTCTCAGAAGCAACACTGGCTTTCTGATCATTCGTTCATTGTTTGATGTCAGGCTTCCAGAGTCCATTCATAAAGGACAAAAGGTCACTTGGGATATTGAAATGCAAGGGTTGTTTTTGCCCAAATTTGGTACAAGGGAATTTCACGCTTATTTATTTAAAGCCCAAATGCTCAGTCATCCGTTACTACATAATTTGTGCCCATAAGTATTCATATTCCTGTCATTTTTAAAGTTTTTTTTAGTCGTGCTCTTAACCGGATTTGTTTCGTCTAACTTTTGGGGAATAAGTATGCTACCAACAACTGAACAATAATAAGTTTGGTATTCCAGGGGTATTTTTTGTCGACAGATTTATGGAAATCACCATGTTCAGAAGTAGTCACATTCTTGGGGAAACCCGGCCAGTCCAATTTTTTAATTTATAACCGATATTGTAAACTTTTTCACGAAATTACAAACTGAACTCGTTCTTAAGGTGCCCTCACACTACGGCGTGTTGAGCTAACGTTTGACCAGCGTTCTTGGAATTTGGTATGTACGTTCGAAAACGTTGCTACTCGTTAACCATACGCAATTAGTCGTTGTCTGAACGCAAATGTACGCTGAGATAAATTCATAATTTATTACACGTTCACAGTTTTTAGCGTTTTCTAGCGCGTAACAACGCACTTATCAATAGGTTCTGTATGCGCTGGGCATTAGCAGTGTGAACGTTATGCGCGTTGGATGTTCGTTCCCTTGTCGTTCTCTATTCGTTCCCTCGTCGTTCTCTGGTCGTCCAAACGCGTCTAATCTATCTCGGGAAGTTTTTTTTCAATTATGGTTTATTACTATTCTTTTCACTTTTTAATCAATATCTTTGAATGCATCGATTTTTTCCTCCTCGATTAAAAAAAAAAAAAAATAACAATGATATTAAATCTTCCTATTATGTCGGAGAAGAGATTATGGGATAATCAATCGACTTGTAATTCAATATAACTGTGGTCTCTTAATCTTTATTCCATTTGGGAATTAGCTATATTATATGATGTTGTATTATCAATAATACTTGAATGCTGCGAGCGCCTTTCAGAGTCGCCTTACTAAGCCTGGTAATAGTTAGTTAACATTAAAATCTCTTATAAATACCGAGTAGAATACATTTTTAAAGTGATACATAAATGTAACTATTATTAGTAGTAATACTCTATCATGCCATGAAGTATGTTTAGAAAGATTTTCGTCAAGTGGTATTTATGTAATTTTAGAAACAAACCTTCAGTATTTTGGTTAAGAAAAAAAATATTATGATGTATCTAGGAATAGGTATAACCAAAAGCCTTGGACCACGGGTAAGAATGAGGGAAACGGAAGAGAAACACAGATAAGGAGAACTGGGTAGACAAAAGGAAAGAGAGGTAAAAAGAGAATAAAAAACAGCAACAAGAAACAGACAGAAGAGAGAGAGAGAGAGAGAGAGAAAGGAAGAGAGGAGAAAGGATAACGAATGAATAAATATAATGGGAGAGAGTGGAAGATGAAAATTAGGAAAAAGAAACTAAAAGAACATTATGAGTATATTATGAATGAAACTCAAAAAGTTTTATAATAGACACAAAGTCGTTTGGAAACATAACATTGTGCAAAACATTTTTTCCCTTTTTGTTGGGGGGGGGGGGGTGGGAGGTTGTGGGGAAGCTTTGTTTATCTCTAATTTATGGGCACAAAATTGTTTATTCATTGATAGTATTCATTGTATTGGCATGTTAAAAGTGTTGAACAGTCAATGCATTCTGATAACTGCATGAACAGTTTGTTTTCCTTTTTGTTCTGTTTTCTACTGAATAACAGAATAAGCTCTAATCATTTTATTCGATGACACAAAGCGCCCCCATTTGGTGAAATAAGGATATTGAGGTAAAAAACATACGCCCCCATTTGGTGACATGGGAAATTGAGTAAAAAAACTCATAAACAAAAGTTCTGCGTTGGTTGGACGCACTTCGAACTATGAAGGAACGTTCATCCAAACGCTAAACGATCAAGTAGCGAAGGCCCAGCGCTTTCAAAGCGTCTTTATATACACGCAAAAAATTTTGAACATGTTCAAAATCAAAAATTGACCTCAGCGTTCCTCTGCGTTTCTTTGCGTATACCAACGAATAGCAAACGCTTTCCTACGTTTGCCAAGCGATTTTCGAACGACAGTCCGCGCTCATGAACGTACCGCAAAATGCAATTGACATTCCCCGAACGTCGGGCAGTCGTTACTCAATACGCACATGTTTGGCGTTTCCTAACGTTCTTTAACACGTCCAAACACGCTAGACATAAGTTGGACATCGCTGTTCAGGTCGTTGCTAACGCTAGGCAATCGTTAGGTGGACGCTAAGCGCGCGCAGTCATCGTTACCCTGACGCTATTTATTCGCTTCTCAGTCGTTTAGAGCTCATTAAAAATTCCATTTTGGACAGGAAAATGGAGCGTTCTTGAGCCGTATTTTGGACATAGTCAAATTTCGAGTGAAAATTGTGAACGCTAGACACACGTTACCTCAACACGCTCTAGTGTGAGGGCACCATTAGATATGTGCATAGCCTTTATTTCTGTGGGGTTTGTCCCATGTATCTTTTGTGGAACCTTCAGGCTGACTCATGATGCATCGTCTTTGGTCCATAATGTGATTCTTAACCGTCTTACACGTTACTTGAGGGACTCTTGTCAGGACTTCGAATTTTTCCCATCCGGAGTAGTCATATCGATGTTGAAATACAATAACTGCACTATCCACACTTTCTGGTCCCTGCTGCAACAGTTCAAGGTTTCCGTTTATTGAAGTACAAGGTGTAAAACACATTAGAAAAAAACCTCAATGGGCATGGCAAGAAGTTAAATGTGTCTCCTTGTATTGCCAAGTAAGCCTCACTTGAGGCCCAAAGCAACCCACAGAGAACAATGAAAGGCAGAATGGACACCACTGACAAGCTAGAGACAAAATTAAAAGGGACAGAAGGGACCTGTATAGACCATGTCCCATAAGGACCCCAGTTTTGCACTTTGACCTACCGGAGGGCCTCTAGAATGTTCTTGAGCTCAGTTAAACCATTATTTTACCTTCCGGGTCATGATTCTAAAAGTCGATGAGACAAAAGAGTTAAGGGATTATATGGACTTTTTCAAATCTGGCCAAATAAAGACAAAGTCTTCGACTTACAGAAAACTTTTCTGATTAGAGCACATGACATCCGAATACAATTATTATGGGATTTTCTCTCTTAAGGAAGCACTGGAAATCCCTTCATAAAAAGAGGCATTCTGATAAAGATTATTCTATAAAGATTCTGGATGAAAATGCAGAAGTATGCTTATAAATATCACCTTGGACAGCATTGGACGTGCCAAAAAGGACGATGTTCCAAAGCATATGGCCAATTTAGTCAAGAAGAGGACCAAGGATGATGATAATGAACGATCTTGAGTAGAGAAGTCGAAAAGAAACAAGAATCCCACTGGTAATGTGTCTAAGATGGCTCAAAGACCATGCAACCTGAGTCAGCCTGAAGGTTTCACAGAGGACCCATGGGACAAACTCTGCTGAAGGCATAAATAAAGGCTGTGGAAATTTGCAAGATTCGGGTTTTTATTTCAAGAAAACTTTACAATTATCGTAGTTACTAAAAGAGACATTGGAATGGGTTCCCCAAGGCTGATTTTCGTAAATTTGTCAACAAAATACCCTGGAATACCAAATTTCTCAAAATTTCAAATTATCCTAATTTTTCAGTTGTTGGAACCATACTAATTACCCAAAACAAAACATCCAGTTAAGAGCACGGCTATGAGCATAACTGTAGGTATAAGGTTGGTATAATTTAATAGGATATTAGTGACTCTTTATTATGAAATAAGTATCAAGTTAACATAAGCTATAAAATTTAAATATGAGGCCCTCAAATTTGGGGTTATTTATTTTATTTTATTTTATTATCATTTTTTTTTTGGGGGGGGGGGTGGGGGGACACACTCTATATACATGTAGAAGACCACTTTATTATATAGATTAATTAATAAAACTACACTTATGCATTGGAAATAGACCTGGAAATAAAATTTTACAACAGATCATAGATTATCCGACTGACACAATAAGGTTCTTATAAATTATATTTTTAAGAATAACCACCCCCCCCAAAAAAAAAAAAAAAAAATAATAATAAGACAAAGTAGTGAGTTTTGGCATGAACACCATGTGGTAGTCCTAAGACTATTGTTGATTCTTTCTTGAGATTTTGTGTCGAAATGCCGATACAACAGTTCTTTTAAGAGCTACCAAAATCTCAAGATAGAATCAACAACAGTCCTTTTTAGGACTATCACAGGGTGTTCCCGCTAAAACTTACAAAAAATAAATATCATAAAATTAATTCATTACTTGAATAGTCCCATTACGAGTAATAAAAAATAAAAACTATTACCTCCCAAGTCTTAACAACACAAATACAATACAATATTTGCATTTATAAAGCGCTCCTTTCTAGAGTATAACAGCACTTTAAATCGTATATATATAAGAACATTAATAACAAAATAACTTATGAACAAACAACATGAATTGATTACCAATCATTGATTTTAAAAACAATTTCATATTTTTGTTTATAACCATATAAAAGTACAGTATCAAAATCAATCATTAAGCATCAATTATAAGAGTCTTAAATAATTACTGGAACTGAGGGGAGAAGGCAAACTCCGGTTGTTCCATAGGTGTGGAGCTGTAGAAGAGAAGAATTTGTCACAGATGTGTTGAATAATTGGAACTGTGAGTTGTGTTGGGTCATTACTAGATCGGTAAAACACCTATTGGTCTACAACCTATTGGTCTACTAGCCAATACGTCTACCTCCATTCAGTTTAAACCCTAATCGTCCACTAACCATTTGGTCTACACCCAATCGGTCCACCCACCACTCGTCTACATCCAATTGGTCCACTCACCAGTTGGTCTACATCCAATTGGTCCACTCACCTGTTGGTCTACATCCAATTGGTCCACTCACTGGTTGGTCTACATCCAATTGGTCCACTCACCAGTTGGTCTACATCCAATTGGTCCAATCACCGGTTTGTCTACATCCAATTGGTCCACTCACCAGTTGGTCTACATCCAATTGGTCCACTCACCGGTTGATCTACATTCACTTGGTCCACTCACCAGTTGGTCTACATCCGATTGGTCCACTCACCATTTGGTCTACATCCAATTGGTCCACTCACCGGTTGGTCTACATCCAATTGGTCTACTCACCAGTTGGTCTACAACCAATAATTGATCAACTAACCATATGTTGTATCAATTCTTCAATAGGGGAGGGGCACACAAAATATATGTAACAGATAAATTTTAAAGTGGGGGCTACGTGAGGGGGGGTGGGAGTTGGTGCAAATATTTTTCGGAACTTTGGCCGTCATACATCACCCGTAGGGGTCAATCGCGGTGTAACAATGTCTTTTGTTCCTTTTATTTTTTGCTCAATTTGGCGCCCCTAAGTTAATGTTAATTTGGCGGGCACCGAGCCCCCCCCCGCCCCCACCCGGAAACGTGCATGTTTGTTTATTACAGTTTTTAACCTCTAATAAGATAAATTTGCATGCTTCAAATTGGCATAGTACAGTGAAGGGAGGGGACGTTTTTTATCGATAAAACCTGGAAATGGTGCATTTTAAAGCGAGAGCTAACTGAGCAACACTTTCATTGACTGTGTGTTATAAATAGTTAGTCTTAAAGTATACCTTTTGAGATAACTCTTAACAAAGCGGTGTAAAAATTAGCGTACAATTTTATTTGTATTGGGAATCTACAATGTTTTGAGGGGAAAAGTATGTGTTTTGATACTTGGCAACATGGTATGAATTCATTGAGTAGTGAAAAAGGGTGTTTTCATCATATCAAATGGGCCTGAATTATAAGCCTACACTATTCAGGATGTTGCATTATGGGTTAGGAATCAGGCAGAAACAAGTAGTTGAGGACTTGAGGTGGTGGTATACAAGGCTTGTAGTTTAACACTATATGGGTCGGGAGTCTGGAAACAGGTACGCTGTAAAAAATATTTGTATTTTTACAGCAAATCTGCTGTCAGCAGAGTCGCCATAAAAAAACGTATTATAAAAAACAGTTTTGTTGTAAATTTCTCCTGCAAATAATTACATTAGAAATACAAAAGATACATCAGAAGTAACACATTTGTTCCTTTTTAACCAACTGTGTAAGCTATAGAACTCTAATGATTTTTTGTCTTCTCTTTCATTAATTATTAGAGGAGAAATTTACAGCAAAACTGTTATTTTAAATTACATTTTTGTATGGCGACTCTGCTGACATCACTTTGCTGTATTATTTTTTTACGGTGTAGATTGTACACACGGTATTCTGGGGGGGGGGGGGATTTACGGGCCCGGGTCCCCCGGGGAGGCGCCCAAAAGGGCGCCAAAATGACCACAATGGGTCTTCAAATTGACTTTAGACGGGCGCCAAATTGAGAAAAATGAAAAAAAAAAAAAGGCTAACAAATATAATTATAATTTAAGACAGCTGATAATGACCTAATGGTTGGCCGAAATTTTTGCAACACCACCCCTCCACCGCCCCCCCCCTCCTCCTCAAGAAGGTCATCATATTATGAGAATAATAGGGGTAGGGTGAGGTCGCTCGATCGGCCCGTAGATATATAACTTGTAGACCAAAAGATAGGAAGACCACCAATATTATTTGTGTGTGTTTGGTTGTCCAATTAGAAGACCAATTGCTAAGAGAACAAGGATGCTTAGTACATGCATCCAATTGGTTGGGGACCAAACACCTAGTAGACCAATTGGATGTGGACCAAACGCCTAGTAGACCAATTGGATGTGGACCAAATGCCTAGTAGACCAATTGGATGTGGACAAAACGCCCTAGTGAACCCAATTGGATGTGGACCAAATGCCTAGTAGACCAATTGGATGTGGACCAAACGCCTAGTAGACCCAATTGGATGTGGACCAAACGCCAAGTAGACCAATTGCATGTGGACCAAACGCCTAAGTAGACCAATTGGATGTGGACAAACGCCAAGTAGACCAATTGGATGTGGACCAAACGGCCTAGTAGACCAATTGGATGTGGACCAAACGCCTAGTAGACTTTGGTCAATGGACCAATGGTTAGTGGACCTAAAAGGTCATTGGACCAAATGGCTGTAGACCAAATGGAAGTAGACCAACTAGTAGTAGACCAATAGGTTACAAACCACTACATCTGAGGCCGGGAATCCCGTAACACAAAGGTTTGCAATCAATGGCAAAATATCAAGGGCCAATTGAGATCGTTGTTGCATGTACTATTTGTTCGAAAGACTGACCTGTAACCAATCAGAATAGTTCTTTTAAAATCCCAATTGATCGCAAACCTTTGTGTTTCGGGGCCCAGCTGCTTGATGCTTACATTTGGATTGCGATGTAGTTAGGAGCAGTGTAATTACGAAATTTGTATATAATAGTCAAGAAGTTACATGTAATGCGCTTAGCGTTATTCAGTCAGATCTGTATTCACTGAAGATATTTCATCAGGGAAAATTATTATTATGACCAAATATTTATTCCATGGTATCCGTTTTCCTTACTTCTGCGACACAGTGTGCATACATGATAATATATAGGGTCATATTCAGAATAAGTGGGACATTTAGCTGAACTTTCAATGTGGCGCTGTGCCTTTGAAAATACAAATTAGGATCTGAAATCAACACAAAGGCTTCTTTACGATACAAACAATTATTTAAATTCAAACATTATGTGATCCAGTTTTCTTACGCTGAATAATTGGGCAAACAGGAATTTGCACCTATGGAACTATGGTGCTTTATGCGGCGGTCACAACTCGTCGTAGGCTACGGGGCACGTGCCATCGACGTAGCCTGCGCTGCATGTGCAATGCACGCACAGTTCTTGGATCTACTTCTGCGATTCCTGCGTTTCTGTAGTAAGGGTATTGTAAAAACTTCCTGCACGTCGTACATGCATTGTACTTGCAAGGTACCTCCGCTGCTCGAATTTTCTACGAAATCCATCGGCACGTCGAAGGTAGGGGAGACCGGGGATGGAAGTTACACGGGTCAGTTGTTACAGTTCTCAGTGTGCTAAATTGGAACAAGAGAGTTCGTGCTAACGGGCATTTATGTACAGCCTACACATAGCTGTGATGAACTGCCGGTCGTGAGGTTTCTCCGTTGTTTTATTAAAAATTAAATCAACAAAAAACATTTTTTACAGTTCCAAGTGAATTTTTGACAAAAATTAAAATTTTTAATAGTTCTTACAACTGAAGGCACATGATGATAGTCTGGTATTGTGAATATAGTACATGTATGTCACTAATATACGCCTGAGTCATGCCCTGTAATTCTGCCTATGGCTGTGCTACAGTTGATTTTATGTGTAAAATCACCCATGGGGTAGGTTGTTGCAACAACCTACCCCATGTCGATGTAACAACCTACCCCAATTACATTACACATGTAACATGTAATGTTGTTTCAATTTTCTGGTGTTAATATTTTGATATTTCTATTATTACTTTAGTCTATTCTAGAGCCCTACTTGATCTACTGTTAACGATACCAAGAAACTGAAAAGTTGAAACAAAAGTCTGGTATAAGAGATTTACATATTGTAATAAATTACCCCGTATGTTTACATATAGTAACAATCTACCCCGTGTGGTGTAACAACTTACCCCGTATACGGGGTAGGTTTTTACCCAAAAAAATGTCTTCATTAATTAAGCTGTAGTTAATTAGTGTTTACATGTTTTCAAGTTTTATGTGCCTCAGGTTTTAGCCGACATAATATGCTAACTACAGACCCAAAATGGAGTGTGTGAGTACTTTCATTAGAATTATCTGGCCCAAAATGTGAATTTTGTAACGTCCATCCCCGGTATCCCCTAATGCCAAACAGGTCTATGGTCAAGACAGAAATCTTTGGCCCTTACGTATTCCTTTAACTTTCTATGTGTGTCTTGACCTTTGTCCCATTAGGCAATATTATAGTTTATTGATTGTGATAACCATAATTGCTTTTGTTCTACCTGACCCCGTGAATCAGATTATCAACCTTACCATTTTTTGTTTGTTTGTTTGTTTGTTTTTTTTTTGGTTGACACGTATGACCTCAAGATAAGGCCAAAGTTCAAATAACATGCTGCTAAAAAAACCCTGGAAATAGCAAAACCTAATAATTCTTTGGAATTTTCACCTCATTTACAAGTCAAAGGTCAATGAAAACGAACACTTCCTGGTTCGTGGGATCAAGTAGAACACGTTAACAGTGTTAAATAAAATATTCCAAGTAATGCGGCCCAATAAGACTAAGGTCACAACCAAACACTTTGGCCAAAACCTCTTTTTTTTACTTTGACCTTGACCTATTCGTTGTATAAGCTTATCTATGTTGGTAACTAACATGAATATATTTAACTTGATGCCATCAACCAAAACTAAGTGTTGCATCACTTAGTGTGATCCTCCTTATCCTTTCAGTTCAGTTTTGTCTTTTTGTTCCGTTTTCTTTTGTAGGTTATTTTTTGTGTTCTAGATTTACTCTTTTTACTTTTCTTCCACAGTCGTCCTCTACAGCGTGTGATTTTCTTATCTTAATCTTGCCTCATTTATTTTTTCTCTTTGTTTTCAGGTTTTTGGCTTCTTTCCTTCCACGTTTTCTTGCTTTCATTTTTTACTTTTCATTTTCATAGCTCTCTCTTTCTCCCGTACTGTTTTGATCTCTTACTTATCTCTTTTTCACAGGTATTCCTTTTTATTTTATTTTTTAGTTTTCTTTCCACTTTTCTTTGTTTACCTATCCTCACCCTTTTTGTGTTCTCGTTTTGGCTATGCATTTCCTTCTTCCTTGCTTAATTTTAGTTTTTCTTCTACAGCCCTTATCTACGATGACTAACCACCTTTCCTTATTTTACCAACTCAGGAAGACCAAGCTGAAGGCCCTGAAACTCTCTTTTCACCAAGACAATTACAGATTTTATTCCCTCAACCGTATCATACCCAAAGGCCTCAAACTCCTATGCACTCCTGCCCTAGCAACCCTCTCACCTGAACTACGAAAGCGGTGGAACCGGAGTTTACACAGTACTTCCATTATCCTGATTAACATTCTCTCTGAACAGTGTGCAGCATCACTTGATTCTTTTTCAGCCGACATCCTCAGTTTGGAAGCTGATCTTCGTTCTTCATGTACCCCTACCCAATGAATTGAATTGAATTGAATTGAATTGAATTGAATTGAATATTTATTGTCCATTTGGAAATTCTTTGTACATCGGTTTTACAAATAATAGAAATAAATTATACACAAGTATAATGATGAAATTGAATCTCGTCTCTCTAAACACAGATTTGAACTCTCTGTACGAAGGAACAAGAAAATAGGTAACCTGACGAAGAAGCGACAACAGTCCAACAGATTCAAACGACGCACCAATAACACTGTTGTTTCTCCTCATTCGGTCATTAACCTCTCTTCCTCTCCTCTCTCCCAAGCAGAAACTTCTCTCCTCTCTAAAGGTCTCAAGTTTGTCCCACCCCACCCACAGCGACCAGATAGCACTTAGCCAAGACCTTTCTTCTTTCTACCGCAGGATACGCCTCAAAGGATTCTTCCTCGATGAACCCCCTCTGATCCTGAACCCTTCCGCCCACGTAGACATGGATCCCCCCCCAAGAATAGGGTCCCTTGCCTTGAAACCTACATCCAAGCTGTTTCCTCCCAAGTACGTTCCTCCAATTCTCTTGATTACAGCTCCCAGTGCAACTTCCCCGAGAAAACGTCAGGCTCTCTCCTCTTTTGGAACCAGGTCTGACATCATCAAACCAGCAGATAAAGGATCAGCCGTAGTAGCCATGGACCGCAAACAGTACATCGACGAAGCGATGAGACATCTCAACAATCAATCCCACTATAAGCTTCTAGATTCTGACTCTACAAGGGATTTCTCCTCACAGATCCAATCCACACTTGATGACATGAAGGAACGCGAACATCTCTCCAGGAAGGCACACAAATTCTTTTCCCCGATTAATACTAAACCTGCTCGTTTCTATCTTCTTCCCAAGGTCCACAAACCTGGAAACCCCATCCTCTCTGGCAATGGCTCCCCTACAGAGAACATCTCCCTCTATGTTGATCACTTTATTAAACCTCTTGTTTCTCTTGCTCCCTCCTACATCCATGACACTCCGGACTTCCTTAGGAAACTCAACAGCATCAAGGACCAGATACCTGAAACAGCGATCATCGGCACGTTTGATGTTTCTTCCTTGTACACCAACATCCCCCATGCTGAAGGCATCCCCGCCTCTTGTGAGGCTTTGGCTCGCAGCGGTCACTCTAACCCCCCCCCCCCATACCCGCCATCAAATCCCTCATGACCCATGTTCTTACCAAGAATAATTTCACTTTCATGGACAAAAACTATCTTCAGGTATCTGGCACAGCTATAGGCACCCGTATGGCTCCTTCCTACGCTTGTCTATTTATGACCAAGCTAGAACAGCAGAATTTAGATTCAGCACCCTGTCGACCGTGGATTTGGTGGCGCTACATCGACGATGTTTTCTTCATCTGGACCAGGTAGGAAGAGAGCCTCCACACCTTCATTGATCACCTCAATTCTTTCCACAGGACCATCTAATTCACCTCTGATTTTTCCCACCAGAAGGCCAACTTCCTCGATGTCACCGTCAAGAAAGAGACAAACCGTATCACCACTACTCTCTACACCAAACCCACAGATACCCACCAATACCTCCACTCTTCCAGCTGCCATCCCCGTCACTGGAAAACCAGCATCCCTTATAGTCAAGCCCTCAGACTCCGCCGTATCTGCTCTGACGATTCTGACTTTTCTTCCCATGCTAGGAACCTGAAGAATCATCTTGTGACCAGAGGACACAGTGCTAGGACAGTCCAACAAGCCATTAACAAAGTTCGTTCTCTCCCTAGATCTGGTGTTCTCAGAAAGAAAGCTGACCACCAGGACACCACTGACAGAATACCCCTAATTGTGACTACCTTCCACCCTAATTTACCTCTTCTCCTCACCATCCTTCATGCTTATCACCATATTCTCCACACTTCTGATCGTCTCCTACAGGCCGTTCCTGACACCCCTATCGTGGCATTTCGACGCCCCCGCAACCTCAAGGATCTCATCGTTCGTGCTGAAGTCCCCTCCCTTACTGACCATTCTTCTCCCATTCAGCATGGCACCTTCAAATGTACAGCCAACAGATGCATCATTTGCAATATACACATCCACGAAGGCGATACTTTCCAAAGTACCTCCACCAGCAGGTCTCATCACACCAAGCATGCCAAGGGGAACATCACCTGCACTACTTCTAATGTTATATATCTTATCACTTGCAGAGTTTGTAAGATGCAGTATGTAGGTGAAACTAAGACCACTCTCAAAAGACGCTTCTATGGGCACAGATCCACTGTCACCACCACCAAGCTTGACACCCCAGTTGGGAACCATTTCAATTTTCCTAACCACTCCATCTCAGACATGTCTCTTCAGGGCATTGAATTTCTTAGGTACACGTCCTGATTCTGTCCGTATCAGCAGAGAGAAGTTCTGAATGAGACGCCTTCGCACCATTAAACCTCACGGTCTCAACACTCAGGAGGGTAATAACTAACTTTTTTTCTCACGTTTCTTTCTTGATATCTGTTTTTCCTCCTTTCCTTTATAGTTTAGTTTATTTGCAGGTATTTGTTTTATTTGACTAATACATTTCGTTTCTCTTATCCATTCTTCTTTCTCTTTTCTCCCTTTCAGGTTTGGCTCACACTTCTCTTTTGTTTTGTTTTGTTTTGTTTTTATGTCTTCCCCTTGATCTTTTACCTGTTTCGTTTATTCCCCCCTTACTTCTTCTTGTAGGTTTATTACACACAGGTCTACTAGGTGTTCTTTTCCTTGGCTTTTTCGCTTTTCTTTCACTCTTTTCAGCTCCTTAGCCTCTACTCTAATCCCTTCTTTGTTTACTCTCACCTCCCTCTCCCAGCTAATCATCTCTCTTTTGTTCCAGTTTGCTGTTTGATCACAATCGAGGTACTATCAGATAATTCGTTTTACTGTTTTGGAAACGGAAAAGCAAAAACTGAATATTGGGCAAAAACTGATTCTGATTTGTAATGACAAAACAGAATATTGAACACCTCTTCTGATTTCCTTTTTACGTTTTTCCGTTTCCAAAACAGAAAAACGAATTATCTGATAGTACCGTTTAATATTTCCTTTTCCTTTTTCCGTTTTGCGTGCGGAGCCAGAACAAAGACGTTCGAAAGGGAAGAGAGGACACTCGTATACCGGGCAATATAACGCTCTAAATATTTAACACGTACAGCTAATGAGTGGCTTTCATTGTGCCCCTGCCCCTGCCGCTACTGCAAACCTGTCAAAACTCCTCCTTTTTTTGGGGGGGGGGGCAGTGGCGAATTAGAAGTGGACCAAAATTATTTCAGATTTTGGCAGACCCAATATTTTTTTTTAGCTACGTCACGCCAGACCGTGCGAGCAAAAAGCTACATCAATTTTTTACACGTGAAGTTTACCGAGCGATTAATGGGTGGGGGGTCGAGCGGGAGCGGCCCCATACCAGAAATTTAGAAAAAAGTTTCTTGATTTGGGGCCTTGGGCCCTTCTCCCTTGGTATTTATTTTTATTTATTATTATTTTTTTTTTTTTTTTTGCTTTTTAAGATGCATGATTGATGACAAACCCAAGTAATGTATACTCTATGGGTTATGATCTTTTGGCTTTCCGATGGCCCAACAAAACGCATGTCTACCCCCCCCTTATCGCTCGACCAACGTGAAGTGAAAAACATGATGTACGTTTTGCTTTTCTGGCGTGACGTATAGGGAAACGTGTGCATGCCAAAATCTGCCATTTCAATTTTGGGCTCCAATGTAATTCCCCATGTAACTGCACCCCCCCCCCTCGGACTTTCGACAGGTTGCAGTAGCGGATCAAGGCAGGGCGCAAGGGACGCACATTCCTATCTTTGAAAGCCGCTCATGAGCTGTACATGTTAAATACATAATTATGAGCGTTACATTGCCCGGTATACGAGTGTCCTCTCTTCCCTTTCGAATGTCTTTGTTCTGGCTCCGAATGCAAAACGGAAAAAGGAAAAAGAAATATTAAACGGTACTTTCAGATAATTCGTTTTTCTGTTTTGGAAACGGAAAAAACGAAAAAAGGAAATCAGAAGAGGTGTTCAATATTTTGTATTTTTCACCAATCAGAATCAGTTTTTGCCCAATATTCCGTTTTTGCTTTTCCGTTTCCAAACAGAAAAACGAATTATCTGATAGTACCTGATTGATCAACCTCTTCTTGCTTTTTGATTGGCTGGCTTCTTCACACCTTTTACAAGCCCGCCCCCCCCTTTTATTCTTTTGTTCTCATCCTCCAGGTTTGCTATCCAGGTAAAGCTTTTTTCTGTCCTTTCTATATCCATGTTTGTTCCCTACTTTTCTGTGTCATTTTGTCTCTGATGAAGATTCTGCTAGGATCGAAAGCTCAGGCTCCTTTTGACTTCATATTTTTAGTTGACACACTCGACCTAGAAATAAGGTCAAAGTTCACATAAACTGAGGTTTTTGCTAAAATGTTGCCATTTCCAGGTTGTTAGTCATCATATAAATTGACCTTTGCCCTAATTTTAAGGTCATAAGGGGTCACCAGAATGTGGCAGCAATGTGAGGCTAGGTATGACCTATGTTGTATTCTTGATTAGTTGCTATTGATATTGTCTATGGATATGTTATGTCTGGTTATAGTGAAGCTTGACACAATTATGCATTTAATTATGCATAGACTAATTTGCATATTGCTCAAAACTGGCTGGTCGGGTGAAAAAATGTTAATTGACTTAATTGCTAGTTATAAAATTACCTACAATTTGATACCAAATTTGACACAATTTGAAGAAAATTTTGTTTATATTAATGAAGCCTGACCTTTGCCCTCCATTTTGGGTCACAAAAGGTCAATGAAAAAATTGGAGACATATATTTTCTGATTCGTGTGATCAAGTAGAACACATTTATAGATGTTGCCAAACATTAACATGACTTGCAAACGAAGCCCGTATTCTGACGATTGGTAGCCCCACTATAACATGAACTTTATTCAAATTACGTATTCGAGAAATCACTGAACCATGACAAAGCCCTAAACTTTCTTCTCATTTGCATGATTTTCTTGTATCTTGTGCCCACTGACGCCTGAAACATCGGAATTTTTCTAAAAACTAAATCAAAAGTACTCTCCGAAAACAATTGTTATATTCAATCAGTAAGAATTTGAATTTTAGTCCATACGTGCCCAAATCTTATTTAAAAAACAAATTTGAGATGATATTTAGTGCATAAAATAACTGCAATGACTCTTCATAATTCTAAAATGGCCTATTTTTGGTTGCTTGATGGGTTCATCCAACCGTGAACGAAGGGGTCTTGGTGGCATACATCTTTAAAACAGGAACACTATCATATTTGATTGAATATAACATGGTAAAGAGGTAAAAATCGCAGTTTGGGCAATTTTTGCTGCATGCTCACTCAACCGTGAAATTTAACGCAAATTTCGTTTCCGTAAGTTTGGAAGCACGTTTTGCATATTATTATGACATGTAAAATGTTTAAAATCTGAAAATTGGTCCGATATCATAGAATTAAAGTTGTGATTTTAGGCATGTGAACTTCAAAAAATGACATTTTTGCATTCAACTATTGCTCACTGAAGCATGACTTGATGATTTTACCTAAAATTTGCCCCCGTGGCCAGCTAATCGAATTCCCTACACGTACATATAATTATATTTTTTAAATCCCTCCTGGTTAAAAAATTATTGATATCTGAATGGGGAACTTTTTTGTGCTGTGTTTATAAACACAACACAATAACATCTCAATAACATTTTTGGGGTTATGTTTAGATCTTTTGGACATGGGTCAATGATCCTATGTCACCTGTATAAAAATTCATGCTTCAATGAGCACGTGAGACCTATTTTGTCATGTACGACTAAAATTTGAATTTTTTACTTTTTTTAAACAGCATGATTGTTTTGGGGGAGTACCTCGGAATTTATTTTCACAAAAATCCCGATGTTTCACGCCTCACTGGGCACAAGATACAAGAAAATCATGCAAATGGGAAGAAAGTTTAGGGCTCCGTCACGGTTCAGTGACTTACCTGATATGCGATTTGAATCGAGATCATGTTAGCTGGTGACCATATCTTAGCTGTGTGTCAAGTTTCATGGAATAAATCATGGTAGAATGAACAATAATCATCAATGAATTTAGGCCAAATTTCACAATTTTCAGATAATGATTGCCTCCTCAATTGACTTTGTGTACAGAGGTTTAACAAAAAGTGATTTTTGCATATTTTCATTGTTCATTTTTGTTCATTGCATTGACGCTCAAGCGACAATGCTATGTTATCGTTCCATATTCTTATTCCGTCGTCTTCTTTTTCTTCTTCCACAAAAAGCCATTCATTTAACACGTGAACCTTGTAATCGCTGTCAAGGTCAAATTACTTATCCAAATTCGTTCAAACTTCACAGACATGTCATCCATAATCCACTATTGATCCCCTGACATTTCAATTTCCAAAATCACTCATCCGTGACCGTCCATCGGCCATTTGGTACATTTTTGGTCAAATAAAAGCCATTTTTCCAGCAACCATAGCTCCATTATCCAAAGTCCTACAGACTTCTAACAAAATGCATTAAATAGTCAGTGAGTTGGCCTTTCATATGAATTCAACAACTTTTATTTCAAAACCATCTTCATATTTCAAATAAATAAAAAAAATCCACTCCATAATAAAATATAAAATTGTGACTAAAAACACACAAAAGTGGCTATAACTTTCGTAAATCAATTCCATTTTGCTTCAAATTTTCAGGGCACGATATTCTAATAAGTGTGCACATACTCCACATGTTTCACGCTCCAGTGAATACGAAAAAATGCAAATAGCGCCCTCTAAAGTTTCAAAATTTGGCTAAAATCCAAGAGGCTGCATCTGCGTTGTGCCTTGTTAAAACCGTACCTTTTTTTTGGATTTAGGTAGTTTAGACAATGTCCTTTCTAGCAATGTAAAAAAAAATATATAGATTCATTGACCAAATTGCTCAAAAATGTTGTAGAAATTAAAAAATTATCGATACCAGGAAATCAAGTTTTACTTCCCCTAAAATTGCGAATATTCAATCTAGGGGCCTGAAACTTGGTAGGCATGTGTATCAATACATTTCACAACTACCTGCCAATTTCTGTAATATTTGATGACGTCATAATAAAGTTATGGACAAAAAATAGCGAATTTACAATGAATTACATATTAGGCATTATGTCATTGTCGTTCAATATTTGCTTCTGAAAGTGACATAACATTGACCGCATTGAAATTGCCTTTCCGTTGATACCATATATAATATCGGTTGCAACAGAAAATTTTGAGTAAATCCAGTTTTTGTAGAAACCATTATACCAGCTTAATTGCTTCATAATCGCGAAATCGAGAAAGCCACGAGTGCTCAGATTACTATGGAACCCCGGGGAGGAAAAAGGATAAAGATAACAAAACTCAGCAACGTACACAAACCGCAATCGTTTAACACACATTTGTTCTACATGTGAATGCTTTTTCCGTTTCGCAATATATTTCAAAATATACATTTACAATTTCATAATCCTTGATATTTTTTAGTCAAAGCGTCAATGCACGCACATCGTTCATATCAACGATTGCAGTTCTAGTTTGATTTCGAGTTATTCCATGAAACTTGACACACAGCTTAAGGTGGTCACCATCTAACATGATCTTGATTTAAATTGCTTATCCGGTAAGTCACTGAACCGTGACGGAGCCCTAAACTTTCTTCCCATTTGCATTATTTTTCTCAAGGGGAATTGTCCCCTGGGGTAGCTGTCCTCCGGGGGCGTCGTCCTAGGGGGGGGGGGCCGTCCTCCGGGGGAGATGTCCATCGGGGGAGTTCTCCGGTGGGAGTTGTCCTCCGGGGGAGATGTCCTAGAACCCAACAATGATACCACCATCAGCCAGCTGTCATCACTGCATGCACCTGCCTGAGAATGCGCTCTCTGTACTTTTCATCGTAAATACTCCTGACGAAGACGGAGGTAAACCGTCGAAAATTCAAGGAAATAAATAGGAATACCCTAGGAGCCAAGGGCCTTTAATCAACATTTTTGCTGGGGAAGGTTTGAAGGTCCTTTCTAAAGTAAATTTTTGCGCTGATTCCAAAAATGTCACTCTTACTGACCGTACCCGTGACACTTCGGCCATTTTGGCCATTTTTTTTCCAAAAATGACCATTTTGGTCACTTGTGGTCAAGGGTATTTTATTTCTATAATTTTTGCCGATAAATGGGATTTTTAAAACCTATCTGATGTAAATATGTGCGCTGATTCTAGAAAAAGTAGTTTTATTGACTCGGTGGGTCCTTAAAGGGGTCATTTTGGTCAATTTCGGCCAAAAAATTGTCATTTTTATCATTTTGGGGGCCAAAATTAGACCAAAATGACCATCAGAGTCAACCAAGTGATGGTCTTCCCATCCCCAAACCATTATTAAAAAACTTCCTTGGGTCTAAAACAATACTCCCATACTATTTTCCTAAAATATTTGGACAGCCCTGGTCATTTAGGCCAGTTTGACCGAAAGTGACCATTTTGCCATTTTGCAAGACTTTGCTATACAGGCCTATGTATTACGTGTATTAGTGTATACACGTGTATATGTATATAGATGTATTATCCTTTCGTTCAACTCATTTCACTAAAGAGTTGACTAGTGGTGGAGAAGTGGCAACAATTGATGCTGATTTCAAAAATAGAGGTCTTATTCAACCTACCCATCAGGTTCTGGTCACTTATTGGTCACTTATTGGCCGAAGGTTGACCATTACCCCTATGAAATAAAAATACGATTTACAATACATACAGTGCCTAAAACATAGTTAGACTGTGTCTCTAAGCACTTAACAGACAATTTTTTTAATATCATACCGGTCATCAGAAACAGATTTACCCCGCACACAATATGTGCACATTCTCCACTCCCTACTTAGCATGCTGACCATGAACTATTAAAAGAACAGGAAAAAAATGTTTGATATTTGCTTTCACAACAAAAGGCATGCACAAATATGACAAGCCTGAAAATCTGTGGTATTTACTGTGATTTAATCATTGTAATGTCCACTGTGGCGGTTCTTACCATTTTTATCCGCACTGACCATTCCTATAGGGTACATCCAGGTAATATGGGCCAGCAGGTAATATGGGCCACCTGAAGCAAATCATGTCGTGACCGTCGACCGGTGACCGGTGTGAGCACCATACTGTTGTTCATATGAACTGTATAGGAAAATATATCGTCGTGAGAGCATCTGATGCCGAAATTTCTCTGAGAAAATTGCTGAAAACCAACAAGGTAGGTAAAACTAGGGTTGGGCAAATAATGACTTTTTTCTGAAAAGTTATGTCAAACAAGTTCTTTCTATAGTCAAATTTGATGTAGAATCCAAAAATAACAATAATTTTTGTGTACGATGAGGTCTGACGTCGCTAAAGTGCAAAAAACCAAAATAGTGTATTTTGCCCATTCATCACACACTTTATAGGTATAAACCGGTTTTATTTTGTTTCTTTATGGATTTTGATGGTTTAGAAGCTCAAATCTGACAATTTTATCATGACCAAATGTACCTAGTATGGTTATAGGTGTTAATTAGTGATTTTGATATGAGGTGATTTTTGCTCGATATTGACTGAAACTAACTACCAAACTACACTAACAGTCAACTTAGGTAGGATTAATCATGCTGGATTAATCATGTTGGGTTCCCTGACACCGAAAAGACATATAAAAACGCAATAAAAGTGGTTTATACGTATAAAAAGTATGATAATTGGGCATAATACGCTATTTTGGCGGCCATTTTGGTTTTTTGCACTTTAGCGACGTAAGACGTCATCGTATGCAAAAATAATTGTCATTTTCAGTTTCTACGTCGAATTTTACTATAGAAACAACTTGTTTGAAAAAAAAAGTTGAGATTCGCCCAACCCTAGTAAAACTTACGGCATTTTTTTACCCTGATGTAAAATTTGATATTTCACAGAATGTGATGGTGACAGAGTGTTTGAGGGGGTAACCTCAATTGTTTTGTATATTTAGTAAGCTTATAGTTTCATTTTGATCATACTAGCGTGTACAGGCCAATTTGTTTTAGTGAAGGGGTGCAATGTGGCATTGAATGCTTGCCTGACACAGCAACATTAGTGCAGATAATATGGGACATCCAAAATGGCGGAAATTATTCTGGTACTTAGTATTGGGATGAGGCATCAATCTCTTTGCTACAATTTTTTTTGGGGGGTATATTCACAGTATATGATTAATATAAACAACTTATTGTAGGCCTATATTGACTCGTATAATGAAAATAATATTTGAATAATATTTATTTTAAAAAATAAAATAATATACAAAATACATAACAATGAAATAAATAGGATTTACTGAAGGGTCTTATAGTTTCAAATTATATCTTAAAGTTAATGATTTTGAACATTTTAAGCAAATTCCAGACATGGTAGAGTCATTGAAGTTTTTAAAACATACATTAAATACATGTGCCCATATTACCTGCACATGCAGGTAATATGGGCACTTTGCTAATGACGTCAACATTTGAATATTGCAGACAGGGGGGTTGGTGATAATTGTTTTTCTTCACAATAAAAGTTAGAGCATTAGTTATTGATTCCTATAAACAAAGATTAGACTGTGTGTCATTTCGTAATTTTATGCAAATTAGGCAAATGAGCTTAGGGGGCCCATATTACCTGCATGTACCCTATGCAAATGGTCAGTGTGGGTCAATATGGTAACAACCGCCAAAGTGGATACAAATAATTTACCTTTTGCCCGCACTGACCATTCCTTTATCATGTATATGCAAATGGTCAGTGTGGGTCAAAATGGTAACAACCGCCAATTAAGTGGATGCAAGTAATTTACCATTTAGTCTATAACGCAACTCTTGTATTGAGTTTAATGTTTGTAGATGCTCATCCCCGTTAAAACTTCTTGTTTTCCCCACTCAAATACTTCTGGCCACTTTGGCCGCTTTTTGGTCAAAGGTACCTAAGCACTAATTTTATGTCATTTTTAAAATTCTAAATAGAATAAGATTTCAATCACTAAGCGTATATTGTAAATTTGTATATAAAGAATAACAATCGTGTTATCGCCATGATGTTATAAGTACTCACAGTAAGAGTAAATTCCAATCTGATCATACTAATTCAAGATGACCAATAGTGTAGTTTCCATAGCAAAATGAATTCTATATAATGACTTATGTTTCATGTGACTTCAAATACACATATCCGTGATCTGATGACGATTTGGAATATCGCAATTGAAGAAAGAATGTCATGAAAATGTATTTCAACGACTTTCAATGACTTGACCATTTTAGCAAAGCCAGTTATTATATGTTGCTTGACATGTGTCATGAGCGAGTCCAGTGTCCTTAACCAAGGCTCCAGCAATGCTTCCTCTCAGGAAAGCATTTCAACCAGGCGAGGAGAATACATACCCTCCTGGAAACAAATAATTAACTGGCAACTAATGAATATTGTGACGTTAAGGGTAAATGAGAGCCACAAATATTTGGTCAAGATCTGAAGGATGTCTAGTGGGTCATCTCCATCTCCTGAAAGGATGGAAGAAAGTGCCTACAACTTCTTCAAGTTGTCTTTGATCGTTAATGCCTAGACGCCCCGATGGCAAACAAGGTTTTAATTGTATGATAAATTGCATGGACGTGGTTGACATTATTTACTAGTCATTAGAGCCGTGAGAATCATGTTGATCTTTTCACATTCTTGATAGGAGAAACAACGTCTTCTTTGATGAGAACTGCCACAATAATTATTATGCATGCCATTATACCTGTAATACTATCTTGGGTCCTGTACATGGATACCATTCATCCTGAAATAATGGAACAACTTATACGAGATGGCTTATCTGTGCCTTAGAAGTTGTCATCGTTCATTTGCAAGGCAGCTAGTTGACCAATCTGTGGACACCTCCATCATGGCTGCTACAGGATCTCGATGACCAAGCAGGGAATATCTCTACTAAAATCAGAGAGCAGGCTATAGAAGCATTATTAGTCAGTCATCTTTTTACTTGGCAGAATCCTTCACTTAAATTATAAGCAAGGGTCTTTCTAACCTTGAAGGGTATTTCATATATCCCGAAGGGATGAGTTTGTACCATTGCCCAAGAGGTTAGCATGTCGTTCTTCACATCACCAGGCATCTTTTATCTTTCTGCTAGAAAGCACAGTTCAGTATAATTGGTCAAAGACTCTTCAAGTGAACAACTCTGGTGTCAATATCTTGCACTCGTTCAAGTCTCCATGGAACTTCTTGTCCTTGGACCTACTAAGTTCATGGCTTGGATCAAGACCACTCTAAAGGACCCAAATATAAAGTATATACAAGCACATAATGGCATGCTTAATTGTGGCAGTTCACTTCAAAGAAGACATTGATTGTTTTTCCTATCATGAATGTGAACAGATCAACATGGTTCTCACAGCTCTACTGAACTGTAAGCACAGAGTTAACCATGTCCACTCATTTCATCCCAAAGTGGATTTACACCATGTTTGTCACACTAGTGTCTTACAGAAACGATCAAAGACAACCATGACGGAGTTATAGACACTTTCTTCCAGGAGATAACTGGACATCCTCCAAGATCTTGACCAAAATATCTGTAGCTTTCATTTGCCTCTTCACATTACAAGAAGACTTCAATATGTTATCATGAACGATAATTATTCAAGAGGACATGACTTCTCCACCCTATTTGAAATGTTTTCCCGATAGAAAGGCAATGAGGACATTGGTCATGTTGGTTTATAATACTGGACTCGCTCAGGACACATATCTAGCAACATGTAAACCGCCTTTGTTATAATGGTTAAGTCATAGATGACATTTTAATGACATTCTTCTTTAATTATTATATTTCTTGGGGATATTTCAAATCGTCAACAGATCATGCAGATATACAATTATATAGTTATATGAAAATTAATTATATCACTATCTAGATTTCATGTTGCTATGGAAATCATATAATTACTGGTCAGCTTGGGTCAGCATGATCAGCTAGGAATTTTCTCTTTCTGTGTTTTGCTTACACGATCATTCCGCTTTTACAATTTTTATTCTTTACATATAATTTAAACAATACAGGCTGAGTGATTGAAATTGTATTAAAAAAAAAAAAAAAAAAAAAAATGACATAAAATTATTGCTCAACTTTTGACCCAAAAGTGGCCAAAATAACCAGACTTAATGTGTGCGACAAACAATCAGTTTTAACGCGGATTGGCATTAACAAACATTGAAATCAAGACAATTAGTGCATTGTAGACTAAATAATGGATTACTGTATACACTTTGGCGGTTGTTGCAATTTTAGCCCACATTGACCATTTACATATAGGAATGGTCAGTGCGGGTCAAAGTGGTAAGAACCGCCACAGTGGACATTACAATGATTAAATCACAGGAAATACCACAGATTTTCAGGCTTGTCATATTTGTGCGTGCCTTTTGTTGTGAAAGCAAATATCAAACATTTTTTTTTTGTTCTTTTAATAGTTCATGGTCAGCATGCTAAGTAGGGAGTGGAGAATGTGCACATATTGTGTGCGGGGTAAATCTGTTTCTGATGACCGGTATGATATTAAAAACAATTTGTCTGTTAAGTGCTTAGAGACACAGTCTAACTACACTGTTCGTCATAAAGGTGGAATATTTTTTTATGGCTCAAGCGACATTATGTTGCTCCGTTATTAATTTCTTGAATGTGTTTGTCACCGCTTTCACTTTCTGGGATCCTCGGTATATCTTGGACGCTCCCTAAACCCTTCCCGGGGACTTTTCTTTAATAAAGTTTGTCACCCCCAGAAGATGGCCATTTTCGTCATTTTTTCTTATTTTTGGGGCCCTGTTTTTGTTCACGCGACCCACCAAGGCCCCCTCAGTCCTACCCCAAGGAAACACGTCTGATGTGGAGATTCGTTATGGTTCTTTAAATTAAATCTAGATTTATGGTTACAGGCTCGACTCTTTTGTCTAGGGGAGGGGTCAAAATTTATTTTGATTGGGGTTCAACATTCATTTTATTCATTTTTACACCATGGAAATTTCTATCTTCCCTAAATTGTATTGTAAAATCTCAACCAAACATAAATCAAAATAAAATATTATCAATAATGACTATTTACAGCCTTGTCATCAAGGCTAAACAAAATTTAAGGGGAAAATTATGATATTTAAGGGTTAAAGGTGGTTTCTCATTTCTTTTGTTTTCAGCATAAAGATGGAATAAAATATTCCGAATTTTCACCAATCTCGTTATTTACTTCAACCCCTCCCCTAGATAAGAGACCTCAGCCTGTCCCCATGAATATAGATTTAACTTAAAGAACAATATAAAACAGTACACCTCAGTCGCGTTTCCTGGGGGCAGGACTGAAGGGGGCTTGATTGGCCGGGAAAACAAAAAGGGGCCCCAAAATTAGAAAAAAAAAATTAAAAATGGGCATCACGGGGGTTGACAAAACTTTTTTTGGAAAAAGGTCCATGTGAAGGGTTGGGAGAATGTCCAAGATATAGCCAGGTTCCCAAAGTGTAAAAGCAGGGACAAACATATTCAGGAAGTTAAAGTCAGAGCAAAATCATGTCTCTATAGCGGCAAAAAATATTCTACCTTTATGACGGACAGTGTATGTTTTAGGCACTGTATTTATTGTAAATCGTATTTTTATTTCATTTGGGCTAATGGTCAACCTTCGGCCAATAAGTGACCAATAAGTGACCAGAACCTGATGGGTAGGTTGAATAAGACCTCTATTTTTGAAATCAGCATCAATTGTTGCCACTTCTCTACCACTAGTCAACTCTTTAGTGAAATGAGTTGAACGAAAGGATAATACATCTACATAATTATACACGTGTATACACTAATACACGCATTACATAGGCCTGTATAGCAAAATCCTGCAAAATGGCAAAATGGTCACTTCCGGTCAAACTGGCCTAAATGACCAGGGCAGTCCAAATATGTTAGGAAAACGGTATGGGAGTATTGTTTTAGACCCAAGGAAGTTTTTTTAATGGTTTGGGGGTGGGAAGACCACCACTTGGATGACTCTGATGGTCATTTTGGTCTAATTTTGGCCCCCAAAATGATAAAAATGACAATTTTTGGCCGAAATCGACCAAAATGACCCCTTCAGTGACCCACCGAGTCAATAAAACTACTTTTTCTAGAATCAGCGCACATTTTTACATCAGATAGGTTTTAAAAATCCCATTCATCTGCAAAAATTATAGAAATAAAATACCCTTGACCACAAGTGACCAAAATGGTCATTTTTGGACAGAAATTGGCCAAAATGGCCGAAGTGTCACGGGTACGGTCAGTAAGAGTGACATTTTTGGAATCAGCGCAAAAATTTACTTTAGATAGGACCTTCAAACCTTCCCCAGCAAAAATGCTGATTAACGGCCCTTGGCTCCTAGGGTAGCAAGGGCAGCGTGCGCTATAATAAGCCAAGAATGCGAAATTTATACAACTATTTCAGTCCTCTATCTGCACTTTGCGGAGCTGTGCGGACCTGTGCGGGCTAAAACTGAGATTTTGCAACTCTTGTAGATTTTGATTTTGTGAACGGAATTTCCTGATTCTAACATATTCAGAAAGAAGAAATTCTAAACCTACCTATCATGCACATTTTATGGTATTTTATCATATCTGAATATTGTAAAAGTATTGGTGAAAGATATGGAACAAAAACCTATATTCAGTTCGGTATAAGTGACAAGAAAAGTAGTTATTTTTGCATGATTCCAAAAGAAAATTACATATTTGGAAAGAATGAAATTTTAGCTTCAAAACGTAGTAACTTTTAATATCCTTTACTTTTTATACCGGTCAGGAGCTAGCAAAATATAAAGCAAGTCCAAAATACAGAAAATGCGGCTTTTTGATTGGCTGCGTGAATCAAGGATTGATGCGAGCGGGGATTTTGAAACACGTGGGAGCCGTTACCTGACCCCTCAGTGACCTTTGGTGCGTGGTGAGATTCGCATCAGCCAATCAAATCACACTCAAAATCAGACCAGCCAATCAAATCGCAGTTATTGAAGCAATTTTGTATTTGCTGCACATTTAGCTAGCTCCTGACTGGTATAAATCTTGAAATACCATGTTTGGTGTATTTTTGGAAAGCTGAAGAGTTGCTGAAGATTATGAACCTATTTTCTCGTCGAATCATTGAAAATAAAGCGTATTTGTGGCTAGTTATTCAAAAAATTCCCAAACGGATTTTAACGCAAAATATATCCAACAATTTCTACTATTTTGAAAGACATATTTTCTTTCTTATTAAGGAATATATATTTTGATAGTATGATAATGCTAATGCCGAAAATTTCATGTCAAATAGTCATTTCTATGCAATTATAACTGCACAAAGACAGGGGTACAAGCTGCTCATTACGTATTCAAACACACAAACTCATGAATACGAGTTGTATAAAAACGAGCGATTTCGAAAGCGCTGCCGGTGGACTCTTTCTACTCAGGCAGGTGCATGCCGTTGCTATGACAGCTGGCTGACGTATCATTGTTGTCATAGCATCTGCATGCACCTGCCTGAGAATGCCATCCCTGCACTTCTTATTGTAAATAAGTTTCACCATATAGCTATTGTGGCCATTTTGGATTTATGTTTATTATGCAAATTGCTCAAGGTTGTCCGTTTGGCAACCAAGCTAAAATTGTTGATTTATCACATGAGATCATAAATCAGCAACAAAAAAGAAAAAAGAAAAAAGAAAGACATTCAGTAGAAACAACACTTCTAGGTTCACTACACAAGGTATAGGAGCGTCAAATGGAGTATTAACTAGTGTGATTAGCGGAATGGTGTATACCTAAAAAAATAATGTACGTTACTAGCGGACGCAACCTGACGTCACATAATTAAATGTATCTGCCAATGCGCAAATATAATGGAGCCGCTATTGTCCTCAGACAATTGAGTCCGCAGAATGTATTCAATTCGAGTGTTATCTCGCACTCAATATTAATACTAACTGAAACACTATTTTCTATAGTACGTACAGTGAAGCTCTAAGTCTCATTAATAATTCGGCTTTATATCTGGCTTCAATAGAACATCAATAATCGGATAATCGCTAGAGTCCAAACTAAATTAAACGACGATATGAAGCCACCATATTTATATTGGAAATTAAGCCTCTCGGGGATTCGTTCGATGCCCTTACAATCATGAATGACAGGAATCAACAGCTCCATGATGCCGCATCACGAGGTGATCTAGAAACCTTAGACACTCTGTTAAAACAGGGTTACAGCGTAAATCAAATAGACAAAGATTGGAACACACCTTTACATATTGCAGTTGAGAAGGACAATTATGCAATTACTGAGTTGCTCATTAAACACAAGGCTGATGAGGAGCAGGTAAACAAAAATGGAATATCCCCGTTTTATTGCGCTGTCGCGATTGGACACATTAAAATAGCAAAACTTCTTCTAGGCCATGGAAGTAATCTGCACAAAGCAAACTATTCCGTTGAATATCCATTACACCACGCTGCTGGTAATGGTTACCTTGATGTTGCCAAACATCTGATCAGTCAAGGAGCCGAGATCGATAAGCGGAATAAGTACGGTCAAACTGCATTACACGAAGCTGCTGATAATCGACATGTTGATGTGATCGAATATCTCATCAGTCAAGGAGCTAAGATTAATCATTGCGACGATCATGAATGGACTGCATTACACTATGCTGCTATGAATGGTCATCTTGATGTCATCAAATATCTGATCAGTAAAGAGGCTGAGATTAATCGCCATGATAGGAAAAAAATCACTGCATTACACTATGCTGCTGAGAATGGTCATTTAGATGTCGTCAAGTATTTGATCAGTCAAAACGCTAAGATTAATGGGAGTAACAATTACGTTAAGACAGCACTACACTCTGCTGCTCAGAACGGTAATTTTGATGTCGTCAAGTATTTGATCAGTCAAGGAGCTGATATCAATGGGGGTAACAGATACGTTGATACTGCATTACACTATGCTGCTAAGAATGGTCATCTTGATGTCATCAAATATCTGATCAGTCAAGTAGCTGATATTAATGGGGGTAATAAATACAATGAGACTGCATTACACTATGCTGCTGAGAATGGTCATCTTGATGTCATCGAATATCTAATCAGTCAGGGAGCTGAGGGGCATAAGAGGACTGACATGTGCGGTCGGACTGCATTACATCCCGCTGCTAAAAAAGGATATGTAGATGTCGTCAAATTCCTGATCAGTCAAGGAGCTCAGATTAATGGTGGTGATAATGAAGGTTGGACTGCATTACACTTGGCAGCTTCGAACGGTCATTTAGATGTCATCAAATATCTGATCAGTCAAGAAGCCGATGCCGATAAGGGTAATGACGACGAATGTACTGCTTTACATCTTGCTGCTAAGAATGGACATGGTGAAGTTACTAAGAGTTTGGTAACCAATAGAGCTAATGTGACGAAATGTGATAAGGATGGTTGGACACCTTTGCACCATGCTGTCAAATCCGGTCATAGTAAGGTTGTCACAGTCCTTCTATCAGTAGGAGCACGTTACGACGTAGACGATGCTGACAGTCAGACACCTCTACAGCTAGCTTTAAGCCTTGGCCATGAAGACATTGTTGGTCTCTTCAACGATTGTTGTACGGTAATCACAGCACTGTAATCATAAGTCATTTGACATAAAATACATAGGGCCATGTGTTATAAGTTCGCCGCCTAGCTTTTGCGTTACATGCCAATTTGCCTACAAACAGCACTTTTTGCACTTCAAGGACCTGTATCTCGAAAAGTATACACCCTACTATATCAAAACTATACATTTTCGGAAAGGAAATTCCTCAAAGAATCTAAATCTGCATTGAAAAAAATTATACTAGGTGCATGATAAAAATGTTATTAGGAAAACTTTCAGAAAATTAAGATTTTTAAAAATTTTCATTGTTTTTATCGTCTAGTCATCCATAATCACCCAAATATTAATCATATTATTATATTCTGGTAGAGAATATTCAGACATTTTAAACAAGATATAATTCATAATGGTTTACAATTTTAGAATGAAAAATATAACGATCTGAAATTTAGCCCTGAAAAATATCATTTTTCAAATTCATGAGGGGGGACCTGCCAAGTACTGTTGCACCATCAAACGTATTTTTTAAGTGATTTGGTGCTAAATTTACAATCATAGCCTAAAAATTGGCAGAGATATTGCAGTTTTCTTAATGGTACTACAATATCTGTAATTCCTAATAACTTTGCACAGGAGGCATCGCTTTTTTTAGGTCAAATAACGGTTGTCGAGTCTTCCAGGGTATTATTGTAACATCAAACCTATTGTTCAGTTATTTCATGATATAAAGCTGTTTATAAGCTTTAGTTTGGTGCGCACCCCTACTGTCCCAAACCTAAACCATTGTAACTCCACCAGAATGTTATCTATAACAATGAAACTTTACAGGGAGCTAGCACAGTAACATAGCTTCAAAATTATATAAAATTTATTACGTAAACTTTCTTACTTTGGAAAAATTTGACAATTCAATGCTGAAAAATAGCAAAAAGCGTAACAGCACCACCCTATTTGGGTGGCGAGTTTATAACACACGACCATAGATAATTCGATACAATGACACAGATGATTTTGATATAGCAACCTAATCTAAGAAATCTAAGATATCCATTCTGAAGTTTAAAATGCAACAGAAAACTATAGGCCTTTTGATCGGGTATATATTTACGACATAGATATTCGTACTCAGTAGTAATTTTTAAAAAAGAGGACACCTATTAGGGAAGCTAAAATTAAGAACTTGATCCCATTTCAGACGTGTAGGCCTGTTGGACAGTGAACGTATTAAAAATGAAGGGATATTAATTCGTTTTTCTTTTTAAAGTCCCAGACCGGGCCGAGAAATGAAAACCAAATTAACATATAAAACGAAAGCTAATATTTCTTCATAATACAACAATTCCCAATTTAAGCATTTGTATCTCCCATCTAGAAAGTATTTCATTAAAAAGGTGATCGAACCTCAACCAGGCCATCCCTCCCAAGTACTCGAAAAAGTACCCCTATTATAATGGCGCGGCTGATGACGTCAAAAAATGTTAAAGGAATGCTACATGCTAAATGCTGAATGAATTTGCCCTTTCATTTCATAACAATAGAATTCTAGCACACATGGGGTCTATTGTTCTGACATAGCAATACAAACGTGTTTTCTAAAGGCGAAATCCAATCATGCCTGGCAGTAGCATTCCCTTAAACTTCTTTGACGTCATCAACCGCGCCATTAAAATAGGGGTAACTTTTCGGGTATTTGGGAGGGATGGCCTGGTTTAGGTTCGATCACCTTTTTATGAATACTGTTATGAAAATTGAATTTATTTTGGGGTATTTATGTTATACACCTACTCAGCTTTAAATCGATGTAAGGTTGTATTTACTCCGTCAACGGTCTTTTAAAAAAAGTATAAAGACCTGTATTAGGTTACACTACGCTCACGACACAACATTAGCAAATTTGGTGCATTAAGAAAAATTAGCTCCTGTTAATAATTTACTCGAAAATGATTTTAATGGAAAATTTGAAATGCATTATATTGCATTCGATCAGACTAAACATGCTTAATGGCAATTCTTGAATCTTTTTATTTATTTATTTTTTCAATCAAGGATAAAAACGATGGTTTACCAGATATCCACCTTGCGATACAACATGGCGATTCCCCTGATATTGAGAGGTTAGTTTCTCAAGGAGCTGATCTCAATATCCTTTCATCTGACGGCCAGACGTCTCTCCATAAAGCTGTTCAACTATGCTACAAAAAGGACAGGAATGTGACAGAAACAGACACGCTCAGAAAGGTTGGTAAACATAAACATGAAATCATGAGTATGATATTTAGATATGATCATCATTTGATATAATAGTAATTTCATTAAAAATAAGCATATGATATATAATGCTAATTAATTTTTATTTGTAACTAATTGTAATAAAATCTTAAAGATTAAAACTTTCTAACTTCTAAAATTTTGGTCAGTCTGAAAATACAATCTATCAAATTTTATAGACCTTAACATAAAAAGAAACATTACATGATATAACATATTTCATATCACTTGAAAAAAAAAAAAAATTATCTCAAATCATTTTACATGTGCATAACAGTACTATCATGATTTTTTTTTTAAAGTCTCGACAAATTAGCTATATTCTTTTCAATATACAAAAAAAAATAAAATAAAATAAAAAAATAAAATAAAAAATTGGAGTGTTCATAAGAAATCCATATTATTTATATCATTTTATCGTACCTCTCATGAATAGTGATGCATGCTCTCTGTCTAAGTTGATTTATATATGTACTCAGATCTCAGTAGAGTTTTATGATGGTGAACTACCACCTGAGAAGGCGTTGGTGTTCTATCTACTAGAGAATGGCGCCAAGTCGTATGTGAGGGACAAGACAGGAAACCTACCAATACACTATGCAAAGGACGGAGTGGTCAGGCAAATGATTCTATCAAGGTAAAATTGAGTCCATTATGAGAAAAATTGTAGGCAGAATTTTTGTTTTATTCATGTCATTTATTATTTTTTGTTGTTGCTGTTTGATTGTTTGTTTTGTTGTTTTTTTCTTAATGAATGGGTATCTCACTGGTTGCGAACCCAGGCGAATTTACACAGTGTTATATACAGTGCGTCCCAAAAATAACTATAAACTTTTGACAAGGCTACGAAATTAAAAATGTATGATTCTTGGGGAATAGGTTTAGATGCATATAAAGCTCATATCCTCAACTAACATTATGACACAAAAAATTCTGAAAATAACGGCGCATTCTTCAGTGAGCAATGCCCACTTTTATGAAGGACACAAAAAAAATAGCCTGAGCAGGAATTCGCTATTCATTAACCACCTGGGTATGGCATGCCAAGAAGGATTCCAAAAAATAATGGAATGAACCAGCTAACAGAGTAAAAGATAAATCAAAAGTCAGAAATAAGCAATCAATATTATGCAAAATGTAGTTTTTCACCGTTTTGTTATCATATCATTGATCTTTGCTCTGATCTTAGTTTATTTTTGACTTTGTGAGCCTACATATTCAATTATTTTGTGGATTCTTTTGGCATGCCATACCCACAGGACAAATGAATACCGAATGTTTTTGTGTCTTTCATAAAAGTGGGCATTGTTCACTGAAGAATGCGTTATTTTCGGAATTTCTTGTTTCATAATGACAGCTGAGGATATGAACTTTATAAAAATCTAAACTTTTCCCCCAAGAATCATATATTTTTAATTTTGTAGCCTTGTCAAAAGTGTATAGTTCTTTTTGGTACGCACTGTATAGAGAGAGAATATACCAACGTTTTAAACAGTGCTAGTTATTATGGAACACTTTCTTTTATGCTGCTTTGTTAGGCAGGCACAACGGGGCTATCTCACTGCATCAGAATGGTATGTTTTCTTTTGTGCTGATTGTTAGGCAAGCACAAAGGGGTTATGTCAGTTTATCAGCATGGTATGCTTTCTTTTATGCTGCCTTGTTAGGCAAGCACAAATGGGTTATACTGTATGATCGCAGCATGTTATCTTTTGTAGGGGAGACCGGGGACAATTGTAACACTTTTTACAAAATTTGACTTATCAACTTTATTATAAATAAATACTTGCTTAAAACCAAGTAAAACGAAATTTGGATATCTTAGCTCGACATACGAATAGGTTTGCGTTAAGTAAAACTATTTTTTTTAAAAAGACATTATCATTTCAAAACACGAGATCGAGTGTTACAGTTGCCCCTAAACCAGGGACAATTGTAACACGCTATGGGGGCAATTGTAACACATGAAATTGTAACATTTTGCTTTTCTTTATCAAAGCTATGCACTTGACAGATCCAAGATTTAAACAACATTAACCACATAAGCTAATTATTATAAAACATGACAATGCTTGACTCAAGTTACATGTTATATACATGGCATGGGATTATTGCAGAAATTTACGTGCTCTGTACGGGCGATTACAGCGCGCTGAATTGTCCCGGGGCTAGGTACGGGGCAAAAGTATTTCCTAAACGGCATTGTTAATATTGCCCCTGTGGTGGGCGACCATATTTGGAGAGATTTTTTTCTATCTTAGCTGAGGTATTAATCGTTGAAACGTTAGCAAAATATGGCCAAAGAACATAATTTCTAAATATATAAAAATGACATCCATAGCTCATCCGCATATTTGTCCAGAAGAAAAACAATGGTTAATGTGAAATATTACTTTCCTACTCAAAAAACGATTTTTCTGCTGTTGAAAGTTCCACGAACCGTTAAATCTGCTAATACTCAAACAGCATGTGGAGCGATGAAATGCGCATGCTCTGTACAAATTTCAAGTTTGTAGCATGTTTCTGCTAGCAGGGTTCCCACAGAAATTTGGAAACACAATGCATGATTTTTCCATGACTTTTCCATGACTAAAGTGCTGCTTCCTTTCTGACACGTTATGATGGCATCCACCTTCCCTCACAGCCATCCAAGGGTTCCCACAGAAATTTGAAAACAGAATTGCATGGCTTTCCATGACTTTTCACAAATTTTCCAAATTCCCTGACTTTTCCCTGACTTTCCATGACCACAATTTTTCCAGGATTTTCCAGGATTTTCCAGGATTTTCCATGACTGTGGGAACCCTGTGCTAGGGATGGGAGCCCCTGTTACAATTGCCCCGTGTTACAATTGTCCCCGGTCTCCCCTACTGTTTTCTTTTTAATGCAAGCACAAAAGGGGTATATCCAATGAGGTACAAGCCCTGGACATCTCGCTTGCGGGATTCGTTTGATCATGCTGGACCCCAGGCCAATGGCTGATATCGTTTCAAAGTGTGACCCAAACGTGGGAGCATTTTATATTTTACGATGTTTTCAGAAAATATACTGCAAAAAAAGTCGTCAAACTTCGTAAAGAATAAAACTCTCAAATTTTTGCAAAAAGATGAAAAAACGATAATAATTTTACTCACAGGCTCAGAAAATTATCCAATTACAGTGCGTGTGACATTACCACATATCCTGATTTCGTATGCTGCAATCAGCTCATTTGTTCTAACATCACAAAACTAGCTGCCGTTGTGCCCAACGGCGTAAATCCGTGTCGACGAGTTTGGGGGGGGGGGGATAAGCGAAATAATTTACCAACTTGTCGCGATCTTGTATGGCATACACAAGCACTAGTGACACAAGGAACGTTATTAATACCCATTTAGCAGAGGCGGCGGAACGGATTTGAGAGGGAGGGGCCGTGCGAATAGAATTTGTCTTTGAATTTTCAGCTTATGGCTGCCTTGATTACTGTTCATTTTAGTAAAGGAAAAACAAATGCGAGCGCAAAATTTTAAGCTATAAAAGGTTGGTGATATTTGTGCATTATAGTTCTTATTTAGAATTAGCGAGCGCGAAGCGCGAGCCGAAAATTTTAAGCTGAAATTGGATATGTTTGTGCATTAAAGGTCATAGTATCATAGTATGAAAGTGGGGACACTTTAGATCAGAAGCCGCTAAAGAGAAATGTATTCAGAGAGCGAGAGGATACGAAAAAAATTGTCTTTGAATATATTAGTCAGGCAGATAACAGGATTTTGAGTAGTTGAACGAGGTACCAGCAGCTGAGTATTGGAAAACATGAGAAAGAACCCCACATTTACCAAACTAAACATCTGGCATTGCATCTCTGCTGCATAAGGTCTCCACAGCCGGGGGCGTCCAAAATGAGTGCCCATTTTACAAAATTTTTTATTTTGAATAAAAATAGCAAAAGTCACTTTCTAAACACACTTAATTTGATGTCAAAATAAAGAGTATTAAATTGTCTTAACGCTTGTGCTGTTTTGAAATCATACTGAAATCGAAAACAGTGAGAGTTTTAATGAAGAAATGTTTTTTTCTCACTTTTTTACGAAAATATTTTTTTCCCCTTTTTTCAATAATTTTTAATAAATAGTTGTACAAAACATTGATGTTTGTAACTTTTCTAAAAACTACCTACGTGCATGTGAATGATGCTGTAAAAAGAAGGGAGTTATATCTTATTCCGATAAAGAATTATGATTAGATAAAGTCAGGAACGCAATATAGACAAAATTCAACAATTTGCCCCGTGACTGAGAATAACACAATACCCGCACGTGTATTATGAAAAGCTGATTGTATGTGATGGCTGTGAGTAGGCAAACAAAAGTGCCAAAAATGCGGAACATTACGTACAAGTTTTCGATACTTGTTTTGTCTGCTAAAAGCTATCGCATGTTATCGGCCTTTCCTCATACACGTACGGGTATGGGATTCTTCTTCGATACGGGGCAAATTGTTGATTTTTGTCTATTGCGTTCCTGACTTTAGCTCATCATAATTATTCTTTATCGTAAAGATATAACTCCCTTCTTTTTACAACATCATTCACGTGCATGTAGGAAGTTTTTAGAAAAGTTATAAACATTAATGTTTCAGTCAACTATTTATTAAAAAATTATTGAAAAAAAGAACAAAAAATATTTTCGTAAAAAAATGAGAAAAAAAACATTTCGTCATCAAAACTTTCACTGTTTTCGATTTCAGTCTGATTTTGAAATGACACAGGCGTTAAGACAATTTAATACTCTTTATTTTGACATCAAAGTTAGTGTGTTAAGAAAATGAATTCTGCTATTTTTATTCAAAATAGAATTTTTTGTAAAATGGGCACTCATTTTGGACGCCCCCGGCTGTAGGGACCTTATGCAGCAGAGATGCACTGCCAGACGTTGGGTTTAGTAAATGTGGGATTCCTCCCTATATATTCCAATACTTTACTACTGGTACCTCGTTCAGCTAACCAAAATCGAGCTGGCTGCCTGACTATATGCTTTTAAGAATCATAATGGCTGTCTTGATTACTGTTTATTTTAGTAATTTAAAAGTAATGCGAGACGAGCACGAAGCGCGAGCCGAAAATTTTAAGGTAAAAGTTTGAGACATTTGTTCATTGTAGTCCTATTTAGTATCTTTTTAAAGCTGAAATTGAATATGTTTGTGCATTAAAGGTCCTATATAGTATCCGTGAGCACAAAAAAAAAAGAAGAAAGAAACAAAACAAAACAAAAAACATATAGTAGAGGCGGACGAACGGATGTATATGTCGAATGTCGGGGTCTCGATGGAAAAAAGCGCATTTTTTCTGAAAAGGGAACACTTTAGATAAGAGGCATTTAGACCTAAAGAGAAATGGATTCGGAGAAGTAGGAGGTACGAAGAAAATTTGTCTTTTTAAAGAATACATAATGGCTGCCTTGATTCCTGTTCATTTTAGTAATGGAAAAAGTAATGTGAGCGCGAAGCGCGAGCCGAAATTTTTAAGCTAAAAATGGGGGATATTATTGTGAGCAGTATAAATCCTATTTAGTATCAGCGAGAGGGAAGGGCGAGCCAAAAATTTAGTATCCACTTGGAAGATACATTTTAAGGACGTTGCACAGTTATGTTTCTGCGCATCTTGACCGCGCATCCTGCGCGCGCATCATTTACTACGTCACAATGGAAAAATATACAGCGCTCATTTGCGATCTAGCGTTCAAAGAGTTAAAAGAAATGAACTTTATTAATATGTTATTTATTCCTTCTTTTTGTTCATTATTCACCTACTTGCAGAGATATGTAAAGCATTTATGTTGGTGCATGTTCGTGTTATTCTAGAGATTGCGATAGATATGACATGAATTGTAAATGTTTGGGAGCAGAATTTTGAATAAGTCGAAAATTAGATAGAGTTTTCACATTTTTGAGTATTTTTGGCACGTTTCGGTGGTTTTCAAGTCGACCCGCCACTATTACAGCGCCGATATTTTAAAAACGAGCACATGGACCCCCATTTTTTAATGTTTCTACTCTTTTAGTTTATATTCCTCTACAACTTGGCAAATTTTGATGAAATTGAGAACATTATGCATGTTCGAGAATTTTAGTTTGAATCAAGTGTAATATAGGTTGGATTTTTAGACTTGTTTGACGTTTTCGGCGCGTTTTTGTGGTTTTCAAGCCAATTCGCAACTATTCGGGCTCCGATAGCTTAAAAACGAGCACATGGACCCCAATTTTTGAATGTTTCTACCCATTGAGTATGCATTCCTCTGCAACTTTTTATGAAAATGACATGGATTTTGAATGTTTGGTAGCATAATTTTGAATCAAGTGTAATTTAGAGTGGGTTTTCACGCTTTTTGGACGTTTTCGGCGCGTTTTTGTGACTTTTCAAGTATTCGGGCGCCGATAGTTCGAAAACGAGCACATGGACCCCCCCTTTTTTTTTTTTAAGTTTCTATATTTATGATGAATCCCTCTACAACTTTGCATAATTTGATGAGACTGTCATGGTTTTTTAAAAAAGTGCACCTTAAACTATCCTTTTTTTTATTTTCTTGTAGATTCCAAGCCTCTAAGATATGGTTTTTGCCATTTTACTCACCATTTTTGCCACATGAGGGCGATGCTGGCTCGAAAATAAGTACAAATGTGCCATTTTAAACAATGTCCCCATCTTTGGTATAACCTTCGTAACAAATCGGGAAGGTTTGATAAAGTTTGATACGGTTTTGACAAAGTAATGACAATTTTAACTCGTTTGTTGCAATCGCGAGGTCTAACAGAGGCCAATTTCTTGAATTATGCGTATTTTACATGCCATCCAAATATGGCAACTTCAAAGTCCCGTAGCAAAAAATCAAGCACATGAACCTATATTATTTTTTGCATTTTTGGCATACATAGATACCAAAGTAACTCTGTGCAAAATTTGGTGAAAATGACATGGACTTCGTTTCAACTGTGCAACGTCCTTAAATGCTTTATTAAATAACAGAGATAGAAAACAAATCCACAATCTTTGCTATAAACATTTTGTGGGCTGCAGGCCCCAAGCCCTCCACCAACCTAGCCCGCACACAACTTCATCAATATTTGTTATTGTCAAGAATACCCTGTCCTAAAAGTTTGTCCCTAGACGAGGGCATTGGATCCAACCTTTTTATTCTTAGGTTACTGTTTGTTACTTAGTGCGAGGTCGCATAGCGACCGAGCAGAAAAATTTTGGGGTTCTGGAGTGAAAAAAAAGATCATTTTTTACTATTGAAAGTGATATTTTAACCAATAACACAATTATCTAGTGTATTTTTTTCCTCATTTCTTTCTTGAAAACTGGGGGGGGGGGATGTTTGTACAGGCCACCCCCCTCCTCAAAATCTGGGGGATGCATCCCCCCGGGATTTACGCCCGTCGTTGTGCCGACATCTTTAATCGCGGAGCAGACAATTAACTCTTTAGCAGACGACACCCATCGCAATATAATTTGTGTATTTTCCACCAAAACAGCTAGCATGTCACTAATCTGTCACATTTCGATTCTGAAAATTCTGACAAAAATACTAAGTTTTTGTGTGTTAATAATGAAATCTGTGCAAACGTAGGGGAGACCGGGGACAATTGTAACAGTTTTTTCCTAATTTGACCTATCAAATTTATTAAAGCTAAATACTTGTTTAAAACTAAATAAAATGAAATATGCTTATATAAGCTTGACATATGAATAGGTTTGGGTTAAGTACAACAAGTTATTTTGAAGCCATTACCATTTCAAAACAAGATGTCGAGTGTTACAATTGCCCCGTGTCCAGGGGCAATTGTAACAGACGTACGGGGCAATTGTAACACATGAAATTGTATTAAACATTTTGTTTTTCTTTATCAAAGCTATGCACTTGACAGATCCAAGATTTAAACAACATTAGGCCTACCCACATTAGCTAATAATGATAAAACATGACAATGCTTGTGTAGGACATTATTTTGTACACATAAATGACTCTTAGTTTCTTGTCCTCAGATGACTTGTTACTTGCCCTCAGAGTGACCTTATCCTCATTGTCTCTAGATCTTCATTCATAGACTTTCTCTTTGTTATCACCTCTCCCTATTACCGGTTTCACATTCCTTATCTGATCACACTCTTTGTACTTGATTTCTGTGCATGCTTGATCTCTCAGCTATTTTGATTACTCTCTTTCCCGCCTTTTCTATATCACATGACTTTCCTACTCTTTGCCTCTATTGGCTAAATCCTTCATGAATATTTAGTAGGTAAACTTTAATTGTATTTTATCTTTGTTATTTATAATATATTCGTTTGGTCATGCTCAGTATATATATATATCATGATTAAATAAGGGGCATAGATGGAGCTACTATGCCCAGCAGATGAGACCTAACTTTCTTGGAGTGAAGACTTGTTTTTCTGTTGTGGTATCCAGCCTAGAACTTGGTCAATATATCTCTCTACAACTGGTGACAGCGGTGGTCCACAGTGCAGTTTTAACCAAGTCTTCAGAATTCTCCCTCCTTCAAGTTAGTCAATCAAGGACATCTACATGTACTTTCAAGGAAAACCCTGGTAAGATTTTCTTCCTTCATCATTGATGACATGAATAACTGTACCAGGTACATACCAAATGTGATACATGTACACCCTCCTTCATAACTGAATGCTGATACATGTACATCCTACTTCATAATTGAATGCTGATACATGTACATCCTACTTCATAACTGAATGCTGATACATGTACATCCTACTTCATAATTGAATGCTGAAAAATGTTTGAATTGCTATTGCTCTGACTAAGTTGAAAGTATTTCACAAGTCTTCCTTCTTCTTTATGTTGATGCAGTTCTTTACATGAGTTACTACTGAGATAATTCACAATGAGTTCTTTCAGAATGCAGCTACCAGAAGTTTTCTCGGGGGAAGAAGGGACTGACTTCCACCAGTGGATCCAACTTTTCGAGCTTGCAGCAAAACTATTTCCAGGAAATGACAACAACAACAACCACATACTCCTTCCCACCCGCCTGTCCGGCCCCGCATTCATTGTGTGGGAAGGGCTATCTGAGTCAGAAAAGAAAAACTTTGAGACAATCAAGAACAAATTGTCGGATGTATTTGGAAGAACGCAGTACCTACAAACTTTTCGTTCCTGTATCACGGCACGGAAAATACATACAAATGAACCATTAGAAGTATACACGGCCGCAATTGTGACAATGGCTGGCGAAGCCTTCCCGAACTATGACAAAGCAGCCAAAGAGGGCGAAGCGTTTCGCCGATTTGTTGCTGGAATCGACCCAAAGCTGCAAACAAAGATACACGACATGGGGGGGGGTACAACTTTAACCGATGCCCTCAACATAGCTCTTCGAGTTGAAAGAGCTGGTCACCAGATAACCAACAACACGATAGCCTCAGCAGAAGTGAAATGTGACACTACTTAATTCTCAACGAATACTGGAACGCCTAGAGGGATTAGAGAAAAAGTTTGATGAACTTATCCTCAGACAAAAACAACAAAGAGTCGGTGCGTATCAACCAAGACACCCAAGGGGATTCCCTGACCCTCGAGACAACCGTCCACGTTCACCCAGTCCTCGGTCGGGATATGCTCAACGCCCCGACCAGAAACAACCTGATCAGCAGAGTCGACACTTTCGATCTCCCTCTCCTCAATCAGAGTACCACCGCAGATCGGAGTATCAATGCAGACCTTCCAGTCCAAGACCAGAATATCGTGGAAGATCCCCAAGCCCCAGACAAGAGTATCGGCGCTGGTCCCCAAGCCCACAGAGACCTCGCCAACCTGATCAATATCAATATTCACCAGACGGGTATTACAACCAACCATACTCTAGGAGAGAAGACAGACAACCTAAGGAGTATTTTCGCCGTGTCCACTTCGATGACCTTCCGGGAAAACTACCATCAACTACAAGTCTTACGGCCCTTACCGACATTAAGTCTCATGAGCAAACTCCGCCACACATCCCGATTATACTCGATAACACTTACATACTGGCCTACCTAGACTGTGGAGCCTACACTTCGTTAATGGACAGCAACTTTTGGGAATCCATTCCCAAAGCGCAGAGAAGCCCTCTAACCAAGGTATCAATAGCAGCAACATCAATAACCAGAGACGCATTGGATATTCTAGGAGTAGTTCAGCCTACTATTCATCTTGGGGATACAACACTAAAGCACACGTTCATGGTTGCCAGGAACATCACCCACTCAGTAGTAGTTGGATGGGACTTTTTCTGGAAATATGATGCCTCAATTTCCAAGTTCTCTTTCAACATGCCAGGACTGACAATACCTCTTGCGACGGCACAACAACTTCAAGCACCGCTGAAGTGTAACGTTTCTCTGGTTGGAAAAGCAGTGATCCATCCCTTATGTGAGACTCATGTCCATGCCAGGTTGCAGTCTCCACAGTTTGACCTTATTCCTACCAACTTCGATGGAGTCTTTGAGCCCGAGCTACAACAGCACCTTCATGTTGCCAGTGCTAGATGTTTATCAAGACCACGAGATGGCCTTATCACAATTCAACTCATCAATCCTTCGAAAGATGTTAACGAAGTACCAGCTGACACTCATCTAGGTCAATTTTACGCCATGACAGATGATCCACAAACAGAATATGAGGTAGTAGAAAGTACGATTGCAAGCATTCAGACATCGAGCTCCTCACTCAAAGTGTCATCTATGCTTCCTTCTTCTGGGATGACCCCAAGTGAACAAAAGAAAGCTGAACAGCTACTCACTACCTACCAGGATGTCTTCAGTTCATCATCACATGATATTGGCAAGACAGATTCAGCCTACCATCATATCGACACAAATACTGATAGGGTAGATGTAGGGAATACCGGCCACTTAAGCTTATTTGCTTAATTAGGACATGAAAACAATAAAATCACAAAAGAAAAAGATGCTCATTGCTAAGCTACATCATTCAACTTTATTTTCCAAAAAAATTGAGGTAATCAAATATTTGTTGAGGCAGTTATATGCAAATAATGACGTCATGGTAAATTGTCCGGCATTGCCTACAGTGTAGGAAATACCGGACAGTATGTTTTTACCCCTTTTTTTGTATAAAGATCTGTCTCGAAGCACTGATTTTAACGTAAACCATCGACTTAACATGTTTGTATTGATTTTTTTATAACATTATTCATTTTTAGAAGATTATATGCATTTTACTACAAAATTTCAAAACACTCAGAATAACTTTATATCTCATGTAGATCATGACATATCACAATAATAATAAAGAGAAATAGACATTTCAAAATTGTCAAACTATTTAATAAATAAATATAATACATTATATATGCAATACTATTTGATCTACACGCTTAGCAGCTCAACCCGGAAGTAAAACAAACAACCGTCAATGTGGTGTCCGGTATTCCCTACACAAAAAAATGACCGACTAGCACTTTTCAACAGACTGCCACCTCAATACACAGGCTTTGTACAGTGCAAACACTCCATACACGTTTGGCCCACCCTCCACACATGTCCATAATGCATGAAATAGAGGTCATGCCCCAGTTCTATTTTTATACCATCACATTTTCTAAAATGTCAATTTTTACATCAGGCCATTTTTCAGGCTGCAAATTTTCCTACCTTGACAGATTTTGGTGGTTTTCTCGGAGATTTCTCACTTGTTGTTGTCGAATACTGCATTCAACTTTCCCAGACAGACCACCTGACCAATAGATGCCGGTATTTCAACTCAGTTGATCCTATGTTGGCAGCTAGGGCTGGACATGTGGTGACCGTCCGATATTCCCTACTGTCCGCTATTCCCTACATCTACCCTACTCCTATCCGTAAACGAGCGTACCGCACCTCGCCAGCAATGAGATTAGAGATACAGTCACAAGTAGATGACCTGCTCCAGAGGGGAGTTATTGAAGAAAGTTACAGCCCTTGGGCGAGCCCCATAGTGATGGTCAAGAAAAAGGACAATACGTTCAGATTATGTGTGGACTATCGCGCCTTGAATGCTGTGACGATCCGAGACTCTCACCCAATTCCAAGACAAGACGATTCGATTGATGCGCTGTCATCGTCGTCCTACTTTTCTGTCATGGACCTCTCAAGTGGGTATTGGCAAGTACCACTCAATCCAGAAGACAAGGAAAAGACGGCATTCACGACAGGAACAGAGCTATACCAGTTCAACGTTATGCCATTCGGTCTAGTCAATGCTCCAATGACGTTTCAACGCTTGATGGAAGTTGTCCTCCATGGTCTCCACTGGTCTACCTGTTTAATCTACCTAGATGATTGTATCGTCCTTGGAAAGAACTTTGATGACCACTTAGACAACCTGCAAGAGGTTCTCTAGCGCTTCAAAGATGCTGGTCTGAAACTCAAGCCATCCAAGTGTCAATTCTTCCACAAAGAAGTTACTTACCTCGGCTATGTCATTAATGCTGAAGGAGTACTGCCTGATCCCAACAACATCAGCAAAGTAAGATCCTGGCCCAGACCACGAAACCCGACCGATGTCCGATCGTTCTTAGGACTTGCATCCTTCTATCGTCGGTTTATCTAGAACTTCTCAAAGATTGCATCCCCTATGACCAATCTTACTCACAAGGGCATGAAGTTCAACTGGACCAAAGAATGCGAAGATGCCTTTGAGACTCTGAAGAGAGCTCTCATCAGCCCACCCCTCCTGGCCTACCCTGACTTCACAAAGGATTTCACCCTATCAACAGATGCCTCTCTAAAAATGCTCCAAATTTTATTGTCCGTAAAGAATATTTATTTTGCCCCTTTTCTCGTGGGCCCGGCAGCCGCTGAGCAGCGCCAGAAGGACGTTGCTCTTTCCCCCTCTTGTTGAACGCCAAACAGGGAAGCAGCAACTACCACTTTTTAACGTCTTTTGGTATGACGCGGCCGGGGCTCGAACCCATGACCTCCCGATTATGAGGCGGACGCTCTATCCACTGAGCCAACACATTGCCATCGGTGCTGTCCTTTCCCAAGTACAGGGAGGAAAAGAAAGAGTTGTAGCCTACTTCAGCCAGATGCTCACCCCCTCACAGCAGAAATGGTCAACATATGACAGAGAGCTCTGGGCGGTTTTTGCATCTGTTACCCACTTTCGACACTACCTACGGGGTCAAGAGTTTACAATCCTCACTGACCATCAACCACTCCTTGGCTACAACAAAATGCCAATTCAAGACGATGTCACAGGAATGCGCTCCCGGTGGATCTTCAAACTCAGTTCCTACGAGTTCCAGTTGGGACATCGAAAAGGCCGTCAAAATAGCCATGCCGATGCCTTATCTCGTCGACCTCCTTCACATGAACAGACTACAGACCATGTTGAAGTAACCAACCCAGAGAAGTGCAGTATGGTAACTACTCGTTCCAGATCAAACCAAGCCAAGACAGATAGCCAATCTGATAACAACCCGAAGCCTGACGCGCTACACCCTCGAGCTCCAAACCCATCTAAAAACATTTAACCTTTTGGGACAAGAGAGTGACTTGAGGGTACATCAACAACAAGATGAAGAGATCCAGAGAGTTATCTCATACTTGACAGAACAGTATCAACCAACTACAAGAGAAATTCGCAGAGAATCGCCGTACATGAGACGTTATCTGTGGGACTATCACCGACTGACCGTGTTTAATGGCATCCTCTACCGCAAGATACGTAATAATCTCGGCATGATCACATACCAAGCTGTAGTTCCACGGTCCATGGTTCCTATGATCCTAGACCAACTACACAGAGACTCGACTGCTGGACACTTTGGCACCCAACGGACGCTTCAGAGAGCCAAGTCGACTTGCTTCTGGCCATTTATGCACAGAGATGTTCTCAACTATTGCCAAACATGTGCAGCGTATGAGTCTTTCCGCCTACCAAATCCAAAGTACCAAGCCCCACTACACAACATCAATACGGATCATCCTCTCCAAATGGTATTTGCAGATATTGCAGAGCTACCTCCTTCAAGAAAAGGCTTCCGCTACATTCTAGTTGTCGTTGATCATTTTAGCAAGTTCACCAACATCTATCCAATGAAAGATCAAACAGCACAGACGGTAGCCAAACACCTGTTTGAGGACTATATCAAGGAACACGGGGTACCTGAAACTCTACATACCGACCAAGGAAGACAATTTGAGTCAAGACTTGTCCAAGATTTATGCCAGAAACTTGGTATCAGAAAGAGTAGATCTACACCCTTCCACCCTCAAGGAGCCGGCTTAGTAGAAAGAGCCAACAGAGTCATCAAAGACCAGCTTGCCAAGTACCTTGCCGATAAAGGGGGTGATTTGGACTCCCATATATCACAGATCCAACTGGCCTACAATACTAGTGTGCACCCAAGTACGGGACTGACACCATATTACATTATGCATGGAAAAGAAGCGCGAGTACCACTGAACGTGACTTGTCCTGTGCCTCCTCCTTCATACTCATCACCACAAGAATATGCTACCAACGTCCAGAGCCGCTTGAGAAAAGCATTTACTCATACCATTCACCAAGTGACACAAGCTCAACAACACCAGAAAGATGATTATGACCGGAAGCTACGGCTCACCACGTACAAGGCCGGGGATATCGTTTGGCTCCATGATCCGGTTAACCTCCGAAACAAACTCGAACCAAACTGGAGAGGATCGTATGAAGTTTTATCGTCCTCAAATGATGGCCTTAACTACAAGATCTCTGATATCCATGATGAGAAGACAACGAAAGTGGTACATCATAATAGATTGAAATTGTTTCGATCAAGAAGCTCCCTCCAGAATCTACAGTCTTGCCCACCCATTCCTACCAAACAATCTCCTCCTTCAACAACTTAGAAGCCTCAAGAGTCTTTTAGTATGGAATATGGCTACTTCCAGAGTCACCGCCGAATAGACCACATCAGGTGTCTAACCAATCTTTTCAAGCTGGGGGACCAGAACCTCGTCCTGTCCAGTCACCACCAGTCAACCATCCTCCACACCAGCAAGCCAGATCAGGTCAACCTCCTTCTCATACCAATCCTCCGCATGATCTCCTTCTTCACAGGCAAGGTGAATTTGACCTACCATCCGGGTCAAACCAACCGAGCCTAGTACAGAACCCGAACCAGAGTGACCTCCTTCAAGGGTAAGGTGAATTTGACCTACCATCTGGGTCAAACCAACCAAGCCAGGTTGCCCATCATCAACGGCCTGACCAATCCAGCCCACAACATGGCAAAGATGAACGTGACCAGTCTGACGTACTATTGAGGCCAGGCTCCTCTACTTCAAGTGATGCACAACACAGAGATAGAGAACATGCCGAGCCACATCAGATGTCACCAGACCCGTCACAACAGTTTAACCTACCACCAGACCAAACACCTCCTCGGATGATGGCAGAACAACAAGTATTAGCGAACGTTCCTAAACCACCAACCGACTACCAAACACGAGCAGGACGTACTATTCACAAACCAACAAGATTTGATGAATCGCTTTTATGAACGTTTAATACACCTTTAATGGACAATCAGGAACAGCGTTTGTTTTAATAATTGGTCCATAAAATTTGCCTTGATATTTTGGAGAAAATGTGCATCTTCGGACTACGGAAAAGGCATGAAGATGTTATACACTTTACCATAGATTTCCAGAAATCGCCAACTTATGAACCATTGAAAAGGTCAATTGAACTCGACAAGTGATTATGGACACTCTACTACCCAGGATCAAGGAAACAGACTTTACAAGTGATATTGACGCTTTAAGACAGAGTCGGTCATATGAAATGAACGATTACATTATGTCACCGGATGATTATGGACACCTGATAATAGTGATATTTATCTATGATATGAATGTTTCTATCAGTATATATATATCTCATGTTAAAGGAAAATGGATGTTTATTTATACCACCAAATTTACATGTTGAAAGGAAAATATGTGGAAAGCAAATATCTGACGATATTTTCAAAGACGTATTCGTGTGTATATAGGCATTTACCTTGATTACAGAATGTATTTCATGAAATTGAATTTGATATCATAAAGAAATATTTCACAAGGTTGTGTCAAAGTATGATGATATAACGGATGACAAATACAAAGCAAATAATATTAGATTTCTACAACGCATAATAACTATTACCTACATAATTATGTATATGCGTTTTGTTTTATTAGAACCATGTCGGTCTCTGTTGTCAAGTTGCACGACAACAGAAATAGAAAAATAATGATGATAATTAAATGTATTAATGATCATAATTTAATATCAATACAAATTTTTGTGGTATTGATCTTTGACATGATATTTTGTTCAAATTATGTAAGGAAATTTCAATAGAAATTTGTTATTGGTAAATTTGTCAAGATATAAATATATATGAAAGAAATTATAGAAATATTTTCTTCAGAAGTTTGTAAACTATCCTTAAGGGAAAAAAAAGAAAAAAAAAAGAAAAGAAAAACATTTTGTGCACCTTGTTAAAATAAAAATTTGGGTTAAGCGTCAAGAATTTTTTTGTTAGTTTTCATTTGTTTTCTCTTTTCTCTTCTCAAGTTACATTGATATTTTTCACTTTTTATATGCATGGCATGGGATTATTGCAGAAGTTTACGTGCTCTGTACGGGCGATGGCAGCGCGCTGAATTGTCCCGGGGCTAGGTACGGGGCAAAAGTATTTACTTAACGGCATTGTTACTATTGCCCCTGTGGTGGGCAACCATATTTGGAGAGATTTTTTTCTATCTTAGCTCAGGTATTCATCGTTGAAACTGTAGCAAAATACAGGCCTAAGAATATAACTTCTAAATAAATAAGAATGATAGCCATAGCTCAACCACATATTTGTCCAGAAGAAAAACAATGGGTAGTGTGAGATATTACTTTTCTGCTTAAAAAACAGTTTTTTTGCTGTAAAAAGTTCAAATAACCGTTAAAACTGTTTACACTCAAATAGCATGTGGAGCGATGAAATGTACATGCTCTGTACACAGGATAAGTTTTTAGCGTGTTTCTGTTAGGAATGGGAGCCTCTGTTACAATTGCCCCGTGTTACAATTGTCCCCGGTCTCCCCTACATTTTTTTGCCATGTAATCTTAGAAATTCTTGAGCGAGACACCATTATTGTACGAGATGGGATTTTCATTCTTAATGACAAAAAGAATAATGTGCTCTATTCAAGCAGATCCCCTGAAATGCAGTGACCCGCATAAAGGGCTTGGTAAAACGTGCCCAATGACCATTGGTCAGTTACACCTTGAAGGAGATAAGACATTTTTTGCCTCCAGGGTAACACTAATTGGCATTTGTGTTCTCAAACTTCAACAATAAAACATTCCAACATAATTTACTGGCCTCTGCATAAAAATTGGATTACTCAGAAATAATCTACAAAATATCAATTTATAAAATAACAGTAAACTTTTGGGCTTTCCGAGTTATCAAATCTTATTCCGTTATTTTTCATCTGCCTTCATAAAGTGTCATAAAAAGAAACGAATATTTTCAGAGGTGGGTCACGTAAGTAAAAAACCTAGAAGGATATTCATTGAATGGCCCGGGGTCTATGCCTCAAAGCCGCGAGGAGAAAATAGGTCGGGCATGTGCTCAACTGGATCTCCCGTGCAGATGGGTGGACAAAAGATCCCCACTTGGCTGCACTCATATGGATCACTTTCGAAAGTAGATATTCTTTTGTAATTGTAATTACTTTTCACTACCACTCGTCTGAAAATTGTGAGCAATATAAAACGTGTACTTTGCGAGGCATGCGAAAAGAAATGTATAACAATAATTTCTGATATAGTAGGGGAGACCGGGGACAATTGTAACACGGGGCAATTGTAAGAGGGGCTCCCATCCCTAGCAGAAACACGCTACAAGCTTGAAATTTGTACAGAGCATGCGCATTTCATCGCTCCACATGCTGTTGGAGTATTAGCAGATTTAACGGTTCGTGGAACTTTCTACAGCAGAAAAATCATTTTTTTAGTAGGAAAGTAATATTTCACATTACCCATTGTTTTTCTTCTGGACAAATATGTGGATGAGCTACGGCTGTCATTTTTATATATGAAGAGTTTGTTTCCAAAAGGGACTAAATCCACTTTTGTAACTTCAGAGTAAATGGCTTTTCTTTGCCGGATTTTGTACAGGCGTCTATGGAAAATTGAAATTAAAAGTTGCAATTTCTGGAAGTTGCAATCAAAATTTAGGTAAGTTATTTTGCTCACAGATGGGTACGTACCTGAACAATGTCCTGATATCAATAACTCAATTTTCATCAAAAGTGGATTTAGTCCCTTTTGGAAACAAGCTCTTCATATTTAGAAATGATGTTCTTAGGCCATATTTTGCTAACGTTTCAACGATGAATACTTAAGCTAAGATAGAAAAAAAATCTCTCCAAATATGGTCACCCACCACAGGGGCAATAGTAACAATGCCGTTTAGGAAATACTTTTGCCCCGTACCTAGCCCCGGGACAATTCAGCGCGCTGTCATCGCCCGTACAGAGCATGTAAACTTCTGCAATAATCCCATGCCATGTATATAACAAGTGGAAAATATAATGTAACTTGAGTCAAGCATTGTCATGTTTTATAATAATTAGCTTATGTGGTTAATGTTGTTTAAATCTTGGATCTGTCAAGTGCATAGCTTTGATAAAGAAAAGCAAAAGGTTACAATTTCATGTGTTACAATTGCCCCCATAGCGTGTTACAATTGCCCCTGGTTTAGGGGCAATTGTAACACTCGACCTCGTGTTTTGAAATGATAATGGCTTCAAAATAAATAGTTTTACTTAACCCAAGCCTATTCGTATATCGAGCTAAGATATCCAAATTTCGTTTTACTTGGTTTTAAGCAAGTATTTAGTTACGCGACTGGGCATTTGTGGACACTAATCTGACATATGGCATCATAAATGGCAATTTTCCAATACGTTTGAGCCCCTTTTTGTTGACCTGAGCAAACATCAATGAAAGGAAACGCGTCTGAAAGCGTCTGAAAGTGAAAAGGTGTGAAATCGGAATGTTTTATTTTGCGTTTATTGTTAATGACAACATCAATCGAAGACACCCATATATGCTGAATAATTGTTATCATTTTCAAAACATATTTTTGGGAAATTAAATATTTTTATCGAGTAAAAATGAATAAAAAAATTTTTTTATTCGATTCCAAATTATTTTGACCCTTTCCAAAGACTGTTGTTGGAGTAAAATCATTTATATATATATATTCAACCATTTTTATAGACAGAGTATAATACGCTTGCAACCTTTGACAAAATAAATTCGCCAGGAAATTTTGAACACGCTCAAAATTTGTTGGCGAATTATTTTGAAAGAAAATTCCAGGCTCATTTGGTAGAAACCAAAGAATTCGCGTCATTCGCCAATGCAGGACAAAAGACATTCCTGTTTGTCGACTCCATTCATTTCAGATGTTTCTTTGTCAAGAAAACGCATAACAAAAGAAAATGCCTCTCGCCGATAGGCCTACCTACTGAAACGGTGATGATTAGGCACTCTATATTTACGGCACTCTCTAAATTCGCTTCGTTCGCTTGGGTTCGCAGCTCAGTGAGATACCCCCTTTACAAGATTTTTCATGATTTAAAGGGGGGAATCCCCTGATAGTCTATCCTTTTTGTAAAAACAGAATGCATGTTATCTTTATTTAACTTTGGGCAAGCTTTTAAATCATAGAAGGATAAATATTAGATGTCTTTTATCAGATTCTTAATTATTTACATTTTCAGATCACCATCTGCATGCGTGTTTCGGTCTTATCGAGGTAAGAAAATGGATAACGATTTTATAGTCATATACACATCCTTACACACCTTCTTGCAGTTAAGGCTAAATTCTGTATCAGGAGATGCTCAAGACGCATGCACAGATAGCAAAAATACAAAAAAAAAAATACAAAAAAAAAAAAAAAAAAAAAAAAAAATACAAAAGAAAATACAAAAGTGTTTTCAAGAATTGAAAGGATACCCCCTTCTGTCTCTCTCTACCCCCCCCCCCCGGCAAAAACACAACAGCCAATAATAATATTGAAACGTAGAATTTCCGCATTAAGGAATTATTACTCATGTAAAAAGTAGTTAACCAGTCAAGATTGAAACCTGCAATTGTGCAAAATTGCTTGAACATATACCGTCTAAGAGACGTACTAAAATATATTGCTCTAAATTAGACCGTATCATTAGGGGAGACCAGGGACAATAATTTGTAACAGAGGCTCCCATTCCTAGCAGAAACACGCTACAAACTTAACCTGTGTACAGAGCATGTGCATTTCATCGCTCCACATGCTGTTTGAGTTTAAAGAGATTTAACTTTTTACAGCACAAAATAAAAAATGATAATAAAAATTAAAAAAAAGAAAAAAAAAAAAAGAAAAATCGTTTTTTGAGAAGGAAAGTAATATCTCAACTGCCCAATGTTTTCTTCTGGACAAATATGTGCTTGAGCTCTGGCTGACATTTTTATTTATTTAGAAATTATATTCTTAGGCCTGTATTTTGCTAAGGTTTCAACGATGAATACCTGAGCTAAGATTTAAAAAAAATCTCTCTAAATATGGTCTCTCACCTCAGGGGCAATAGTAACAATACTGTTAACTAAGTACCTTTGCCCCGTACCTAGACCCTGGAGAATGCAGCGCGCTGCCAAAGCCCTTACAAAGCACTACTCTGCTACAATAACCGCATGCCATGTATATAGCAAGTGGAAAATATAATGTAACTTGAATCAAGCATTGTCATGTTTAATTATAATCAGCTTATGTGGTTAATATTGTCTAAATCTTGGATCTGTCAAGTGCATAGCTTTAATAAAGAAAAACAAAATATTACAATTTCATGTGTTACAATTGCCCCTGGTTCAGGGGCAATTGTACCTCTCGACCTCTTGTTTTGAAATGATGATGGCTTCAAAATAAATAGTTTTACTTAACCCAAACCTATTCATGTGTCGAGCTAAGATATCCATATTTCGTTTTACTTAGTTTTAAGCAAGTATTTAGCTATAATAAAGTTATTAAGTCAAATCTGGAAAAAGGTGTTACAATAGTCCTCGGTCTCCCCTATCATATCTTATGATTTCTTACTTGATTGCTGCTCCCCCTTGCTTGCACAGTAAGTACGTAATAATTAGAGCAGTGCGGGCTTTCTCTCGATACCAATCTAGAGGGTCCAATCGATTAATCGATTAATTTTTCTTTATAAACAGCAAACGACCAAACATCGCCTTCTACTGTCGAAGCTGATGTCGAAAGGACGTCAAGTCAGGATATAGAGCTGGAGGACCATGGTGTGTCAATGCATATTCCACAAGACGCTATCCCTCAAGGTGACCCATGCAAGATCTCACTGACCCTCGTAACAGACATAACTGGTGTTGACATCCGAGACGATGAATCCGTAGCTTGCTATGGGATCAGATGTGATCCTCCAGATCTGACCTTCCTCAAACCAGTGAAGATTACAATACCACATTCAGCTATCATCGCCAATCCTGATCAAGTCACACCTGGTATCATCTGCCGTGAACAGGATACAACAAATGGTACGTATTTGTACAGTCTGTATTAATAAAAATGGTGCAAGCGGTAAACCTTTTTTGAGGGGGTATATAGGTCCGACCGGGGGGCTGGACTGCTGCAGCCCCCCCTCTTATTTTTTCACCAACGTGTACAAAAACGCATAAAAATACTCAATCGAATTTGTGATTTTTAATGTTCAGCCCCCCCCCCCCCAGTTTGGCTCAGCCCCTCCACTTTCAAAAACGCTCCGCGGCCCCTGATATTGTAGTATGAAGATCCATTACAACCTGGTGGTGTTTGATACTTCTTTAAAAGCAACAATTGGACTGTCTTTTGCAATGTAGCGATCGTTGATGCGGCAACTGGCGATCTTGCTATCGTGAGTGTGGTAGCAAGTTGTTATAGCCTAGCTTAGATAGAGTCGTATGTCGGTTTATAATTGTCTTTTTAAAGCCGAACTCCTATGACATTCTCAGGTTGTCGCCACAACGATCGCTGCCTGTGGAACAGGCCCTTTAATTACATGTATATGGCATTGTGTAAAGTTCGTACGCAATAGGACATGAGGGCTAGAGCTCAGCAGTGCTAAAACAAAAGTTTTGGGTAATTTTTCACGTTGGACAAGATTTGAGATAATTTTATATCTGAATTATTTCCTCTGCTGGTTGCACAATGATACAGTTCGAAATATATAGCAATTTAATCCGATACAATATATTGAAATGTATTTGTTTAATTGAAGATGTTGTGTGATTAGAGTTTTATCTGGTATTATTTTGCGTCATCAAACCATATACATTTACAACTGTTACGGGGTGAGCCTTACATCGACATGACAGATCTCCTTAAAGCTGGAAAATATGTATTTAGTATAAAAAAGGGGTTACAACTATGAAAAAGTGGAAACTACTATTAATTAAAATAATCCTCAAAAAATCATTATGATACAGTTGGAGAATATACCGAAAGCAAAATTTCACGTGTAAACATAAAATTTGAGCATCGATCAGTGATAATCGGTATTTCAAATTACCTAGGACCATCAAAAATATCGAGAAGGGAACTGTCTACCTCACGAGAAGAGGCTCCGTACTGCAGGGTATTTGAGAAGCATCATGAGTTGTACATCGATCACTGTGCTGAGTGGTGGGTTCTTATCCCTCAAGATCAGGTCCGACAGCAATTCATCTGCACTCCATACATACCAGACAAGATTGAGCGAGGCAAGAATATCGATGTCCATCTTCGTGTTCATGCTGATATTCCTGGAATAGAAACGGTCAGTATGATATAACTCAAAGCACTGACACTTTTATACAAGAAATAAGTACAATTTTAAAGGCCCGGTCACATGTACACGACGCACGGCCAGCGCACAAAAAAGATAGAAAATAAGCTCTGCGCGTCGTTGTGCGTCGAACTTTCTGATGATTTTGAAGAAGGTAATGCATATGTACGGCGCTCCCACAGCGCTCCCACAGGTTACACAGGCCTAATTACTTCGAAGACACCAAAAATGTGAGTGCGAGCCAACCCAAAGACAAAATATCTAATTTCAAACGCCAGATTTGACGAACATGTATTTATTTGTTTGTTGTTTTTGTACAACCGTTCCCTGGAAGTCAACACGTTGACATCTTTGCAACCAAACTGGAACAAAGATCTAGGCAGTTTTTGGACTATATACGAGAGTGAATGTAGAGCCAATTTGTACTGCCTTCCAACTTCCTATCCAACAGTGTCCGTCAAGAGGGCGCTAATTCTTCTTAAGATAAATGAAAAATAATGCGGCTGGATATGCTATGTTTTGAAGACTAACAAGTGAGAAGGATAGTAAGATTGTCTTTAACATTACTTACTAGACATTAGTTAGACCCATTTTCACATCCTTTTTCTCTACTAACGTTCCGAAATCTAAAACTTATACACACGAGTCAACTGGGAAATATTTACGCTGTGAAAAGCTATAGCCCCTAATAGACCTGAATGTGGATAGAAAGCAGCTTTATATTAGACTTGGGTTTTATGAGAAGAGTAAAGCTGGTGTATGAGTGAAGACTTTTTCACTTATTAAATTGTATAAATCTTAAGAAACATAAGTTTAGCAAAGTTTCGTTTTGTACTAATCCACGTGAAGTGTCTTCTACCTTTCACCGCTGGTTTCTCATATGACTTGACGTGTAACCCCCCGCGCCTGCACTGAGGTCAACTGGCCCTTAGATGTTTGTGATAGGATACATCACGGGTCTAAGGTTTACCAATAGGCTCGGGGATACAATCATCCGTTCTCCACCCCCCCCTTCTCGCGGGCGCCTATCCTTAGACTTTTTAGCGTCCAGATGAGAGGCCCTGGACCTCCCCACAAACAAAAATTCTAGATGTCATGATTAAGCCATTCGGGGGCTTGAAATAAAAAGAACGGGAAATGGGGTTAAAAGTTCTGTCTCGGTCCTCGCACACTCCCCCCCCACCAAAAGCAAAACTTTCTCTCTTACTGTCTTTTTCGTTCTTTCAGTTTTACCGTCTTTACCTCCCCCCCCCCAGCTCTCTCTTCTCTCTCTCTCACAACATCTCAACTCTAGTTATAAATATGTTCATTTAAGTTGTTTTTTTTGTCATCCACTTCCGTTTATGTATTTTAAAGTATCCCTTGGTTCTTCTAGAGGTTGGCAGCTAGATTTGAACAAGAAGACAGGCAATTCGTCCATTAGAGCCGCGATGAAGCGTGGGGGGGGGGGGGGAGGGAGCTGAAGGCCTTTATTTTTCACAAACTTGAAAATAAGCAGGAAAACACCATCTAGTTTGGAATAGTCTATGTGTCCATGTTCACACTTCCCTCTCTCAGTCTCCGCTTCGTGCTCTTTGCTTTCGGTTTTCGGTCTTTTAGTGACCTCCATCTTCAAACTCGTGACAGAGTTCGGACTACCACCCCCTCGCTCTTCCCATGTCGCTTCAACGTATGTATTTACCCTTGTTTTATATTCATTTTCAGAATGTGCGGTAGGAGGACATTTTGCCTGTAATTTTTAGAGCGTATATCGGGGGGGTAACATCATTGCAATTGTTATCGTTATAGACAGTCTATTGCGATTATATAAATTTGGGTTATTGTATAAGTAAAGAAACCCAGATAAACATGCATATTTCTTCTAAAGTAGGAAATTCTTTTATCTTAAAAATAAGTGACACAGAATGAAACTCTACATTTGGAAAATTGCCTTAATAGAGGTTTACAAGCAGGCCTAAGGTTTGAAGCGACACCAAAAAATGTAGTGCGAGCCAACCCAAAGACAAAATATCTAATTCAAACGCCAGAGTTGAGAAAATGTATTAATTTTGTTGTGGTTTTTTGACACACGGGCTGTAGATTCCCTGGAAAGCACTTGGACACTTTCTTTGCAACAAATGAAAGATCTAGGAAGTTGTGGTTTGGCCGAAATCCACGCTGAGACTACTATGACGAGAGTGAATGTAGAAGCCATTTACTGCCTCCAACTTCCTATCCTAACAGTGTCCGCAAGAGGGCCGCTAAATTTTCTGTAATAATGAAAAATCGAGCTGGCTATGGCTATGTTTTTGAGACTCAACAGGTGAGAAGATGAGTAATTGTCTTTAAATTACTACTAGACATAGTTAGCCCAATTTCACCCTTTTCTCTAACACTCCGTTTCTGAATCTTGAAGAATTAACACACGACTCACTACCTGGGGAAATGATTACCGCTGTGAAACCGCTAATCAAACATGCCGGCCCCAATAGAGCCTGAGATGTTAATAGAAAATCGCTTTATAGCTCTCTCTCTGTGAACTCGGATGAGAGACTGGTGTTAACTCCGTGAGTACTTTTCACGCTGTCTCTAAACTTCTGATGAGTGATAGCAATTCGGTTAATGAAAACTACACGTCTTAACCAAACATGTGTTCTTTAAACCTAACGAGTTTAGTATGAATTGGGTTTTCTGTCTTCATAACTGTGTTTTCAATTCTCATCCCTCCCCCGAGCCGTGTGCCCTTATATGTGATAGAAGCGCTAATTTTATAATGCGTCCTTGATCTTCATCTCGTCTAACCCCCCCCTCCCTTCTCCTGACCGCTGCCCTTTCCTTGTTAGTATAGCTGTGTTTTTTATGCGTCTCTCTTAAAAGTATATGGCTTTCTGTGTACCTCTCCCTACTCACATCAATAATCTCTTTGTGATGTTGTACAGGTGAGTAATCCATTCGGGTCTGAAAAATAAAAGATCGGGTGTAATGGTTAAGTCTGTCGTCGGTCCTAACAGAAGCACTAACTTGAGTTCCCGTCTGTGTCTCGCACACGCAAAGCAAAAACTTTCTTCTCTTTTTTTTGTTTTTCTTGTCAGATTTCGATTTGTGATTTCAGTCTTTTTTCCGAGTGTATCTCTTTACACGCCTCCCCCCAGCCTAGGTTTGGTACACTCTCTCTTCGTACGTTCTCACACACACAATTCTAATTCTCATATTCATTAATAAAACGAGTAATTCAACTAACAGGAAGTTTTGAATAGTCTGATTTTTTTTGTCACCATGTAGAATTATAGAATAGAAGAATGAAATAAGTAAAAGTAACTAACGCCGTAATTTGTGTTATTTTTAAATATATACCCTATGCGTACCTTCTTATGTTGGTGAGTCTTAGATTTGGTCATGAATCCAAGAATGGACAAGTACCGAATTGCGCTGTCATTAGAGCGCACTGCAAGCGTGGTGGGGGGGGGGAATAAGTTGGAGCTGAAGGCCTTTATTTTAGGTCAGCAAACCTTGTAAAAAATAAGCAAGGAAAGGAGATTCACCAATTCCTGGCTCAGGCTGTCAGTAAAACATATATCGTGTCAGTGTTCACTCAAAGAGTTTAATGGCGCAGCTTGCTAGGCTCTTATTCGCGTTGGTTTGGCCCTCTCAAACCGAAAGTGTTCGGGTCTACCCTCCACCCCCCAGCCTCAACACAAGTTAACCCTGTTGGGGTGCTGCTAAGCAAGGGCAATATTGCTGTGATATATTAGAGCGGATGCAACGTCGATCCTGGCACCGGCGTGGGGCGGGGGTAAATTATTCAAATCCTTCTTATATTGCGTGTTAATCCTTTAATTAAAACCCCCCAACACTGCTCACGCATATTTTCTTTCGAAGTAGGAATTCTCTGGTTATCTTAAAATAATGTGAAAATAAATGACCTTAAATTTTGGAAAAAAATTGCCGCTTATAGAGGTTTACACAGGCCTAATCTTAGGCTGTTCGACATGGAGGCACTCCAGGAAAAAATGTGGAGGTGCGAGCCACATACCCACAAAAACAAATGAGTGGATCTAATTTCGGAATACGCAGATTGGACAAAATTATTGAAAATCTTTCTGTCTCTGTGGTTTTTTGGACAGGCTTTGTTTATGGACCCCAGTTCTGAACAAGCACTTGGGACACTTCTTTGCAACAAATAGAGATTAATCGATGTAGGTTTGTTTTGGAACTAATTGACGAGAGTGATGTAGAAGCCAATTTACTGCAGCTCCAACTTCCTATCTCAACAGTGTTCCGAAGGGGCGCTAATTTCTTAAATAATGAAAAAATCGAGCTGGCTATGCCGTATGTTTTGAGACTAACAGTGAGAGTATCGAGTAAAATTGTCTTTTAAATTACTAACTAGACATTAGTTAGCCAATTTCACATCCTTTTCTCTAAGCTGACCAGTAATTCGAAAGTCTACAGACATTAAACATCACGCAGTCATGGGGAAATATTTTACGGCGCTGTGAAAGCTATAGCCCTAATAGACCTGAATTTGAAAAAAACAGGGCTTTATAACTTTTTTGAACGGATTAAACTGTTTTATGGTGAGACTTTTTCACCTTTTAATTTGATAAATCATTAAGAAAAAACATAAGTTTAAAGCAAAGTTGTTTTGTTAATCATGAATTGGTTTTTTCTCGCGTGTTTCCAGTTTCTACTCCCCCCCCCCCGACGCCTGGCCTTAGTTTGTGATGAAGCGCAATTTAAATAGGCCTTGATCTTCATCTCGTCACCCCCCCCCCCTTACTCCCCCCGGCCCTTCCTTAACGGTTTTTAGGCGTCAGAATGAAGGCCCTGACATCCCACATCTACAAAATTTCTAGATGTTACATGATTAACCAATTCCGGGCCTGAAAATAAAGATCGGAATGGTTAAAGGTCTGTCCTCTAGGTCCTCGCACACGGCCCCCCCCCCACCAAAAGCAAAAAACTTCTCTCTTACTGTCTTTTTCGTTCTTTCAGTTTTTACCCGTCTCTTACCCCCCCCCCAGCTCGCTCTCCTCTCTCTCTCTCATCAACACATTCAAGTTAGTTAATAAATACTGTTCATTTTTTTAAGTTTGTTTTTGTCATCACATATAAACCGTTTAATTATTTTAAATATCCTTGCGTCCTTCAGGTTGAGCCAGCTAATTAATGAACAGTAATCACCGTAAATATTCGTCATTAGAGCCGCGATGAAGCGGTGGGGGGGGGGGGGAGGGGCTGAAGGGCCTACTTATCTTTTTCAAGCAACTCTGAAAAATTAGCATGGAAATAAGCAACCATAAACTATTTGGACATATCTAATCGTGTCCATCGTTCGACCCCCACTAGTACTCAGCTCGGTTCGGTTTGCCCCTCTCAAACCGAAAGTCGGCTAACCCCACCCCCGCCATGCCTTCAACACAAGTACCGCCGTAGAGGAACATTTGCCTGAATTTTAGAGCGATACGGGGGGGGTGGACATTCAAATCCTCTTATATTGCATTAATCTTAATTGCAAACCCCCAAAAAGCATATTTCTTCTAAGGTAGGAAATTCTCCTTTCATTTAAACAAATAAGTGAAATAAAATTGACTTAATTTTGGAAAATTGCCCTTTAAGTAAGAAGGTTTTACGACTCAGGCTAATTCTATCGAGTACACTCAAAATGTGAGTGCGAGCCAACGCCAAGAAACAAATATTCTAAATTTCAAACGACT